>JAPMOR010002296.1:110107-131333 GCA_026543865.1 Argiope aurantia
ATATATAATTTCTTTTCTTATAGGATAATTAAATTTATTGGCAATTATAAATACTAATACAAACCTTTTATTAAAAATTGTTTCAAATTTTATCCAAAATTGTAAAATGATTTATTGCTTAAAATATCTCTTAACGCAGCATCCTGCCTAAGACACTTTCTATTAATTAAAGTGTTAAATTGAAACGTGAGTAATGACATAACTATGTGGCAGAAATTTTCGCCGAATGCTCAGGACAGAACGCCAAATCCAATAGATAAGGTACATAATTATTACTGAAAATTAAGAGTTATGAAAGCAAATTATGTTGAAATTGATTAACTATATTAACTTTTCAGTTACGCTTGGATGAATTCATACGCCTGGATGTGATTCATAAATTTATTCGTTTATTTTATTATATTATTTGTATAATTACTGCATTCCGTCATTAGAATATTTGAATCAATTAAAGATTGGGTATTAGGCAAAAAAAAAAATGCTTACTTATAAAAATGATTTTAATTATTAAATATCTACATATCTGGTTATGCTTATATAGAAAAAAAAATCGATGTAATTAGCTTTTTACTAAATTAATGAAAACAACGATACTGAATCAGATAATATAATACAGGGATAGACATCATAATGCAAAATATAATATTAAGATCTTTGATAGTATCATCAGATACGCTGTTAATAATAGCTTCAGTTGAAATGTTTGTTTGATGACCTAGTTTAGATCTTATTAAAATGATAAGAACAAAACTTGATAAATTTGTGATTTTTTATTTTATTAGAAATGCATTAAAGGGTTTTCCCCCGCTTATAACGTAATGAAGAAAAAAAATAGGTAGTTCATAAATTAAAGCAGCTCATAATCAATTTAATTTTTGAAATCTTATAATTGATTATATTATTTAATATTTTCTATAATGCGCAGTTATGCAAATTTGTATTTCACTGAAGTACTAGAAAAATTGGTGCACCTAATAAATATCGAGTAGAAACCCCAAGAACAAGAAGAAGGGCTGCTAAAGGATATGGTACTGGTTATATTAACTTTTGAAGATATATTCGTGGCAATTAGCAGCATGAATTCTGCCGGCCAGTCCACAAATCTATGGGAGTGCGATGTGGTGCAGATATCTTCTATAGCACGTTGCAAGCCTCTCATATATGCTCAATGATATGCAGGTCTGAGGATATAGGTCATCAGGTATAGGTCTATAGTCAAACAGGTGTTCATGAATCCACTGAATAGTGTTACGAAATTTGTTTACCGGGGTTCGTTTGGATAGTGGGTGTGATATGGTGTAAAGAGCGCTCAATTAGCAGACGGCAGTAGAAAATAAAACAACAGCGTTTATTTACACGAAGACACACAGGACAGCACAAAAGCGACGACTATATATATCACAGAAGACGATTATCTTCACCCGAGACGTGTAGCATACAGCAGCATACAACCAGAACCTACTGCAGACAGTAGCGCACAGCTCAGTTCAGCATTAGCTTGACTCAGTCGCTTCCGACTACTCCGTCTTCTACTTCTCCGACTCTGACTCGGATTACTGACTTCGCTCCGTCGATTCCGCTTACTCTTCTTCGACCAATTCTTCCACTCTGACTACTGGCTTGCTTTCTCTGGCAGCTGCAGTCCCTTTTATAGGTCTCAGGAGGCGGGGCTAGAAGCCTCTCAACCAATCAGGAACGTTCGAGGCGTATCTCGGTTCCTACTGGACGGATCGGGAAAATTCTCGAAGTTTCGGGTATTATCTATTTTGGCACCAAAGTCTCCAAATTGGTCGCCAAGTCGCCAAATGGTCGCCAAGCTCTGGGACCTTCGACGCGCCACCCGGGCGCCGTCCAGTACCTATGACTTTAAAACTTTCTTTCCGACGATGGAACAAACTATGCTGGGAAGCCGAATTGCAGGTTTGTAACATTGCTCCCCTCTTCAAAGACTGACGTCCCGGCAGTCCAACTTCAATCCAACAGCTGGCGTAGGCTTCCGTATGATGTTATGATGATGATGCTTTAGGCGACTTTCGAAGATTACATCATTTACTAATTTGGCGACGACTAAAGATCCATCCAAACATTCTCAATGCTTTTGACCCGGACCTCTTCGCCGTTTCGGATTGTACATCCAGACTTGATTCCGCTCCTTTAAATGCAGGATGTCCCATGGAGCCAAACGCTGGATCGTAGTAGAGACCTCCGGAATGAATTCTTGCCAGGCTTGTCGGTTGGTCACTTCGAATTTCTTCCATCGAACCAGCCGTGTATCAGGATGATCCAACGATGCCTTCTGAAGTCCACTCGAAAGCCAGGTATTCGCCTTCATCGCCAAAGCTTTCACGGGAATACGTCCACCTCTTCCCGGTCTATTCTCGACACTCGAGAATTGTCCGACGCACTCCATACTGGATCTTCTGAAGTGTACATTTGCCTTTACGGGAAGGGCTTTTCTGCAACGTCACAACATGTCCGGATGCACAGGAGATTCATCGGCTCCTATTTGCATGACACTCCTCGGAGAATCTACAGCAAATCCGTATTCGTGAAGGAAATTGGGACCGTGACTACAGGGATCAGCGATTCCAGCCACGTAGTCTTCTTCCGTGTCACTATGCCAGGAAACACCAAGAGGCTTGCAGAAAGGTAGTTCCTTTAATCTTTGGAACGAATCCAATCCAAACAGGGTCGCATCAACTCTTGCATCTATTTTCATCGAGCACGGGTCACCAACAACAGACCCGTCCAAAGAAAGTCCATCTTCTCCATCCCCAAGCGCCTGCACTTTCGGTTCCACTTCAGGGGACTCAGTCGGAGAAGACTGTTTCAGCTCCGCAACTATTGGACATTCTCCCTGTTCATTCCTCTCCTTATTAAACTTCGGTTCATCCTCCGGATGGCTAAGCTCCTTTTCGGTGACACCGGTCTCCATTCGATCTTCATTCATTTCTTCCATTTGGCTCTCGCTGCTTCCTCCAATTTCTTTTGTGATATCTTGGACGTCTTCTGTTTTATTAACTTTATCTTCTAAAATTTCTTTCCACGACGAAAGGCCTTTTTTCAATTCACTCCTCATGCCTTCAATTTCCGGTTTTCATTACTTGCAAAAGTTTCTCTTGTCCTTGCTTCATCTCCTGCTCCATTCTTTCTTGTCCTTGCTTCATCTCCTCCATAGATTTCTTCATCTCAGCCAACAGAGCCAGTAACTCAACATTACCGCTAACAGCCATTGTTGCTTGGGATCTCGTCAGCACCATGCACTATTGACCACTATTCCAATTCTGACACCAAATGTTATGAAATTTCTTTACCGGGGTTCGTTTGGATAGTGGGAGTGATATGGTGTAAACGCACAATCAGCAGACGGCAGTAGAAAATAATACAACGACGTTTATTTACACGAAGACACACAGGACAGCACAAAAGCGACGACTATATACAGCACAGAAGACGATTATCTTCACCCGAGACGTGTAGCATACAGCAGCACACACAGCAGCATACAACCAGAGCCTACTGCAGACAGTAGCGCACAGCTCAGTTCAGCACTAGCTTGACTCAGTCGCTTCCGACTACTCCGTCTTCTACTTCTCCGACTCTGACTCGGATTACTGACTTCGCTCCGTCGATTCCTCTTACTCTTCTTCGACCACTCCGTCCACTCTGACTACTGGATTGCTTTCTCTGGCAGCTGCAGCCCCTTTTATAGGTCTCAGGAGGCGGGGCTAGAAGCCTCTCAACCAATCAGGAACGTTCTAGGCGTATCTCGGTTCATACTGGACGGATAGCGAAAATTCTCGAAGTTTCGGGTATTATCTATTTTGGCGCCAAAGTCGCCAAGCTCTGGGACCTTCGACGCGCCACCTGGGCGCCGTCCAGTACCGATGACTTTAAAACTTTCTTTCCGACGATGGAACAAACTATGCTGGGAAGCCGAATTGCAGGTTTGTTACAATAGCAATTCTAGAAAAGTGGGGGGGGGCACATTATCTTGCTGGTACTGTTGAAATCCTTCGGAATACATAACATACATGGACATACCTAATACATGAACATGGATACGTGTAAGTGAAGGGACAAGCTATTTACGTACTTCTCAGATTCATCTCTTGACATTTTAGTGGTTTCATATCAGGCTGTGGATACGAAACATATCATCTCAGAATCTCCATCTGATTGAGCAATCCCTTCTTGATACGCAAAATTTGTGTATACAAAAGGTTGTCTCCATATCCATATAAATCCATTAGACAGAATTGGAAATGGTATTTGTCAAACACTTAAGTACTAAATAGGTATGAAGGAGACATTTAAGTACTAAATAATTATCTATTATTTTTAATGTACATTTAAAGGGGAAAATGAAACATTAATTATTTGCTAAGTATCCAACTTAGCAACGAACGTAACATAAGTTGGATTCTTCTTAGGCAAAATAATATTACGGTTTGTACAGATTCATAGATTGAATAAACTTTCAATCATTACAAACATAAATTTATTTACAGGTCTCATTAAAAAATATTTACAGTTAATAGTGGGAAAAATCAGTTCTTCAACAGACAAAAACAAATTACTTAACTTACCAGGACAAGAGAAATAGCTTAAGATGGTACGCGACCAAATCTCCTAAGATTTTTTGTCAAATTAAGCAGTTTCTTCGCTGTCAAAGTAACGATGATCCTGATACATTCATACTCGATGTAAATGCGTTACAAAGTAAAGTCCCTCTTTCGACAATTGTAGCAAGGCTTTTAAGTATTCTCCGAAGATTCCTGAATATTCTAAATTTCACGAAACAAAGTATCCAAATTTATTGCGAAGTCTGTCGAAATTCTGCAAAGCATGTCCAGAAATTTTGCTTCAGGTTATCAAAGCAGGTGCGAGAAACGTCGAGGTACATCCAAAATGCTTTGTATTCATATATTTTATGAAAATATTTAGGTATATTTTAGGTATTATATCAATTATGAAATTGATTTAAAATCATGAATATTGATGGAAGAATGAAATCAATATCTGCACTTTTAATGCAATCAGTAAAATATAATATCAAGTTCCATGAACATTTCGAATCAATTTTTTATTGAAATATGGGAATTTAGCTAAAAGTTTAAAATTTTAACTGATTGCATTTCGAAGAATGTCATAAAGAACAATAATTAAGATGAACTAACATATCATTACATACAAACATATGAGAAATGAATCATAGTTTAAACTTTCCAAAAAATTAAAATACGCATAGAACTTAAAATATCTCAACTTTTTTTTTCCTTAAATAAAGAATTTTAAGATATTATAATTCATGGATATCTAAAACATATTTCTTTTTCTAACTAGGAACAAATCTTGCTCACCGTCTTTCAACGGAAATCTATTTTAATAGTTATGAAGAATATAATACAATGTTTGTGAACCAAGTATTAGACCAAATCCTAAATATATGACTTTTGACATTTATATGTTAAATTTCATTTTTATTCCAAAACCAACGAAACAAATATAAAGAAATTTCATAAAAAAATGTTTTACGTATGATACATTTCGAAGAATCACAAGGTTTTGCTTTTCATCTAGTTCTTTTCTCAGAAATATCAAACTGTACACTAACATTTTTAGGACATAAACATTAATTTTCTTAGAATTTTTCGACATAAAGGCAGTCGAATGGCATCTAATTTTCTTTTTGTCAGAAGTCGTGCGGGTAAAGGCCCAATTTTTATTTTTTAAAAAAAATATTATTATTTATGAGAACATTTTGGTGAAGAGTAATTAATAAAAACGAATATATACTAGCGCATTTTCCATTTTATTTGAAGCATCATTCTATTATAAAGCCTTTCCTACATTTTATTAATTTTACTTTATGGGACAACGTTTTTCATGATTACTAGTTTGCTGCGAAAACTGACTGCATTTATTATTGATTAAATTTATGTTCCTGAATGTATCAGCGAAATGTTTTAAGCAACAAATTGTTACAAACATTAAATGAGTGTTGCTTGAAGAGTCCACTTCTATTGCGTCTATGAATCTCTCTAATGGAAGTGAGGTCGGTTACATAATAGTATCATTAGAAGCTTTTCTAAATTATATTTTTTTAAAAATGTTATTATCTACAGTGGTTATGCGATTTTACTTTTTAATTTATCCAGTAAACTGTTCAGAAATAAAGAAAGAAGTAAAACCTTCCTTCCTTTGTTTTCAATAATGTAAAAAAATAATGTCATTGTATATCGGATGAAGTAATTAAAAAAAATTGAATTTAAATGCAGCAATAAAATTTATTATTAAATTGTAAATAATTTGAAAACAATTGATAAATTTAGGAAAAAATTGCCTGGTACTAATAAAAAGACATTTTATAAGATTTTAAAAATAATTTTCTCCAATAATATTTTAGAACCTGCCACAAGGAAACAAGAAAAACAGATTCAATTTTCAATCACTAAAAGCATCAACGAAATCCCTCCGAAATACCCATTTCCAACTCTTGAAGTTTAAAAGCACCAAATTTGGTTGCTCTACATGGCATGTTCCTCTATGTGGAATCGACATTCTCTTTTAATGTCAGCAATTACCCAAAATGCGGAAATCTTTTTAATAAAGTTTTTTTGTCTTCTGATGTAAGGAACTTGCGGACAAATTAGAGAATTTCCTGGAAGATTGAACAGGACAATACCCATTTTATAATATGAGATATATGCCCATTAAAATTTGAAGTTTAAAATGTTTTGCGAATGGAGGCATCAAATAAAATAAATAATCAATTAAAAATTGTAGTAACCTTAATCACAGTAAATCCATTAGTCGCCAAAGATTTGTACTACAAAATGAAAAAAAAAATCTAGATTGAATACATTAAGAAAGTATTGCAATAAGAAAAGCTAAATATTTTTCAATAACATGTTTTTAAAGATAAATGCTAATAAAATTGCTACAATCAATAAAAATTAAATTTTTAAATTAAATCTTCATGATTGTTTGGTTTCTAATTAAAGAAACGTTAATTAAGTTTGGGCTTATGATGAAAGAAGTAATTAATAAAGTAATAGAAAATAAAAAATAATTTTTATAATAAAAAATTAAATAATCTTGATTTTAATTATTACTCTATCAAATGTATTTAGTTTAAATTCTATATATTTGTATGTATCATTTTTTAATATTTTAAAAATCATTTTTTGAAACATAAATGATAAAATATAAATAATAAGTTTCTAATAGGTTTAAGACATATGTTTCACATTATATACTAATGGAGTTAGAAAGATCAATATGGAAGGAAAATTAATTATTACACGTTTAATTTAACTTAAATTTTACAACTTATCGTTAAATTAAAATTCAATTTACGAGGCCCTAAATGACAGCAATCATATAAAAAACATTTTCATCTTGCATATAATAAAAATGTATATATCTTTAATTCACTGTAAAATGTTACTATATTTACCACTTAATAAAATAATAAAATAATAGAAATTAAATTTATAAAATAATAGAAATAATAATAATAGAAATAATAATATAAATATAATAATAATATAAAATAATAATAATAATAATAATATAATAATAATAATAATAATATAAAATAATAAAATAATAGAAATTTAATAAAATAATAGAAATTAAAATAATTTTTTATAATAAAAAATTATATTTTATTTATTATCTTGTTGTATCGTCAATTTAAACTCTACGTGTATGTATTTATTATTTTACAAAACTATATAAATCCTTTTTCGAACATATATGGTAAAAATACACAGATATCTAATAAGCTTAAGATATAAGTTTTACATTATATACAAAGGAGTTAGAAATATTAATGTAAAATGAAACATTTAATTACTACTAAATTAAAAGAACTTACATTTTACATCTTATCGTTAAACTTAACTTCAAATTACGTATCTATGAATAAAGCAATCATATGCAAATATTTTCATCTTGCATTTTATAACAATGCTTGTATCTTCATTTCGCTATAATGTAATACTACATCGAAATAACTTATCAAATATCACATTTATAAGAAATATTTTTGCATCAAATATTATTTAAAGGTAAATATTTTCCTTTTAAAGTAACTAGGGAGAGGCAGAATAACATAATATATGTTTACAGAAAATACTTTTACATTTTTTTACATTAAATAAATATAAGAAAAGGAATAAGTTGTTGAAGGATGCAGATACATAATTTTTATCGAATGTAATAGTTATTGAATTGCGATTTATTTTACATGAAATTGTACGAAATCTGGTTAGCTTTTATCAAAAGATTTATGTATTTTTTTCAGTTTTGTTTTCTACATTTTTCAAATACTGATTTTGATCATGATTTGTTTTGGATTCTCAGTGTTCATTTTTAATAATTAATAGAATAGTTTTCTATGAAAATGAGGTAAGATATAATATTCTTCAAATACATGAACAAATCAATGAATCATTACCCTTACTTCGCTCAAAACCTGTTATTATAACAATTATACTAGAAAAGTCTCATTAGAGTCATTTAATAAATATTATCAACTATGCTTCATTTTTAAACTGTATATTTCATATATATATTGATAAGTTTTTACCACAATTTAAATATAATTGAATATTGAAATATAAATTAATTAAATGTCTTAAAAATATGCAATATTTAGAATCGAGAATGAAACAGATATTTATTGTTTTTTTTTGTTTTTGTTTTACAAGAAAAAATTTATAATTGAAAAGATAAAAAAAGTTATTTTAAAAATAAATATTTTATCGAAGATTCTTTTAACAACGATACAAAATAGCATTGCTTTCATGCAAATAAACTTTAATAATTTTTGTTTAGATATTTATACCAGCGTAATGCATCAATGTTGCGTATTGTGTTTAGACAAATATATATTCTATTTAAACATTATAAATAATTCATCTATATCAAAACCATTATTTTGCTTGGATTTATTTCCTATAAGACAAACGATTTCGGATGAAAAGAAACATATAAAAATTCTTAAGATTTCAAATAAAAATTCTAGTTGATTATCATTTTTCCAATGAATTCTTCCCAAATGGAAAATCTAGAATATGATAAGTAAATATGCATATAATCAGGAATTAAACAAAGAATCTCCAAATATCAACGCTTCTAACAAAAACAAATATTAATTCATTTATTGAATTCATTGTAATGGTTCTAAAATTTTGTATGAAGCGATTTGAAAGTGAAGTTTATATAAAAGCTGACTAAAGACATACCAGTTAATCATAAGTAAAATTCGAATATTTCTTATCACTTCTTATAGCTATATTTTAAAATAAAATCTTTCAAATATTTACTATTATTTTTAGAATAAATCTCAATCTCTGTCTGTTATCATACTTTATCATCCAATGCATGTGTTCTGGAAGAAATGAAGACATTTGTCATTTTTATTTCCAATATAGAATTCTAGAATTTCTTACAAAGCATTCTAATGATCTCTTTATAAATAAATATTTTGTTTATTATCCCAGATAAAAATCTAGATAATCTCCAATAAGTTAGAACTCGAGATTTTGATGAATCTCCCCTTTTCCGAAAAACATTTTTGGAATTTTGTCTATATGTGTAAATGATAACTCCAAAAAGCCATTTGGATGAAATTTAGTCTATGATCATTACACCAAATTTGAAAATTTCTATCAAATTTTGTACGAAATCCATTTAAATATTACTGTCTGGTTATTCAAATACTATACAATAATAACAAAACATAATAAGGCAGATGGATAAAATGACGTACACAAATTTAACATTTAAATCGCAGGTACATATAAAATTTCGAACTAAATCCGTCAAGAGGTTCACAATCTGTTGGTTTGCACTTTCACAAACGTATAAGCTTGATAAATAAAAAAAAACAATGATTTACATAATATATGCAATTCGGTATGTATTATTATGACTAGAATTATAGTTTTGTATGAAATGCTGGTTTCAGTCGAGATTTTTTGATGAACAAAACTTGTACAACAATTTTGTACACCTATTTTGGTGTACAAAATGCTCATTTGCTTTCCTGGTACTTTTTTTTGAGCCACATCCCAGCTATTAAACGCCAAGCTAAAGACGAATATATCAGCCTAACAAGCTTTCAGTATTTAGTTTTCGTCAATTGCTTGTTAGTGATATATAAATATATTTATTTGAGAAAAAGCGAGAAAATTTAAGAAGATCATCCCTGAAGAAAACTTGAGAAATTTTAATTTATTACACTTTAGATACAATTGCGTATAAAATAAATCCTTAGAATATATATTTGTTTTTGAAACAGCATTTTAAAACATTTATTTGTTTCGAAGAATATCTATAAAAGCCAAATTTTGTAGAACTAATAATCAGCTTTCATAAGGTAGCAAATATATCTTTTTGCTATTCTCAACGTATTGCAACTTGAAAGAATAATTTTTTCCCTTCTCTAGTGCAAAATGGAGCACACATTGATTTATTATTGCTTCTGTATTATAACTGTTTTATATACCTTCCAGTTCCAAAATTTATGAAAATATATATTGTGCATCAGAAATCGGATTCAATTGAATCATTGGAATTCCAAGCTGTTGCCAACTGAAGCGATGCATATAAGTTT
This sequence comes from Argiope aurantia, assembly GCA_026543865.1. Lineage (NCBI taxonomy): Eukaryota > Metazoa > Arthropoda > Arachnida > Araneae > Araneidae > Argiope > Argiope aurantia. The sequence goes on from JAPMOR010002296.1 coordinate 120,738, forward strand.
TTTTTTAACGTATTTTCTTTTTGTAAAACGATATTGTTATAAAAATCTACAAACGGTTTTTGGATGGTATACATACAGAATAAAGATTTCATTCAAATGAATTTTAAAAAAAGCTTACTAGTCTAATTTGCATTGAAAATTTCAGATTTAAAAAAAACTTTGATTGATTTTATTAAACCAAATATAGGTATCATATTATTTATATTAATTAATTTGAGTTATTTTATGATAAGATAAAGAATTAGAATGCTTTTTTTATAAATTACATGACATTTCTATTTACTGTAGGTTTTAAATAATCTTATTTTAATTAGATATTTAAAATATATCTAATTAATTTTTTATCCTTACTCATTTCATTATGAAGCAAGAAAATTAATTTACACAAAAAAAAAAAAAAAAAAAAAAGCATCACTTTTTATATTGCAGAACCGAATTACCTACTAACTATTCCGACAAATAAGGAGATTAGAGTAAGCAGCTTATAAAATTAGAAACATCCTTGAATGAAGAATTAGAAAAAGCAGAGCGAATTCTAAATTAATTTTAATTAAATTAATGGAAATTTAACGCAAAACAACATGATATATGTTGATTTAAGTAACATAATTTCCTTAAAAACATAGGAAGGTATATTTTAATTACGTTTGTAAATAGAAATTACAATTCGCAAAAATGATACAAGTACATTAAAAATTTTGTGTTTGATATTTAAATATAAATGTTTTCTGTAAACATTTATTTTTATTAAATTTTATATTACATTTACATTTGTAATTCACATTGTAATAATATTTATAATTTGCATTTACAAAATTGAATAAATTTTTCATTTCCGTAGCTTGTCTCATTATAAATTGTTTCATTTTTTCTGCAGTGTGAAATGTTTCTTTCAATAACTTATGCCATGAAAATAAAATAAAACTGTTTGAAACGTCTATGCTTTAATTATTTAAAAGTCTTAAGTGATGAAAATTTATAACTATTATTTTTAATTAGTAAGCGGTATTATTCAAAATAATTAATGAATTGATGAAATTTTTCAAAAAAATACTGAACTTATAAAAAAATTTATTTCAAAATAACATTGAAAAAAATAAAATAGTTTGCATTAAAACACTTATGAGCCTAGAAACAAATAATTAATAGATAATTATATTGAAACTTTTGCATTATTTTATATTAAATGATTTTATATTAAATTAAAAATTCAAAAAACTCCACATATTTTATTTTAGTATAATTTATATTATGTTGCACTGATGTTATATGGTAACATTATAAGACTTGAAACTTATTTACTGCCATTGACTTTTTAATCTGTTTCATATGTTTTATTTATATTATTATTTTTAGTATTTTTAAAACTTTTATTTTTATTACTACTTTTATTTACAACCCGAAGGAAAAACAATCAAATAATGTTTATTTTTCTAATGTTTTCTTTGTTCTTTCGTAATTTCAAAAATGTGCTTTCAATGATTAGAAACAATGTAAAATTAAACGTTGAATGTCATAGAATCAGAGTATAAAATTACAATCGAAAATTAATATCTAAAAGAAAGTCATTTTACTTTCAATATAATCAGATATTTGTATTTCATGTATATATTATAATATTTTAAAACATTGCGAAGAAATCAATTACTAAGATCTGTAACGATAATTTGATTTCATGTTTATTGCCTATAAATGTTGTGTTATTTTGATTTCATTTTCTTTTTCTTTACTTTATGGTAAATTCCCCGTAAGAAAGTTTCAATTGTCAATCCTATTTCAAGTCAATAAAAACTAAGTTGAATTTAATAAAAAGATTTAATTTTTTCCTCCGTGTTTCAAATTTATTATAATGAATTCAAAGCATTTGTAATATATATTTTTTTCTATTCACAACATTTTTGTAGGATCAAGAGCAATATATTTTTGCAACTCCTTGGTCTTTTAGAAAACTGATGTGTAGTATAAATTTTCGTGTGATATTTTGGATCCTTTGAATCCACGAATTTCATAAGAATACGTATAGTGCATAGGAAATTTCAGAGATAACATTTCTTGGAAATTCAATGGACATAAAAATCTTTGAAATATTTTCAAAACTGCATCACTACAAACATTTTTGTTATATATCCTATAAATATGATCAAAAATGTTGCACTCGTTGCTTGGATATATATGAAAAACATGGTTGCTACAATTTTGGTGATTTGGTGATATTTTTGGTGACAAGAGGAAACAGATTTGATTTCAGAAGTCTGGGACGCATGTTTCTAAAGATATATGGAAATTCCAGAATATTCTATCCCTCACTTTGCCAATTTATAAAAGAAAGACAATTACTTTGAGATTTAGGTTTTAATTTGATTAAGCTGTTGAATGTGGTGAATCTTAATGACTTCATCAATGCATGTGATTTTGCATATTGTATTATAGCTCATGATATATTATGACTAAGTTTCAAATTAAATAAGCATGCCTTTTCAGATATTCACACATTTAAAATTGCTACTTTTTAATGTAAATATTGCATGTGAATCAAATGATTTTAATTCAAAGAAGAATATTCATATTTGAGGCTTCTCTTACCAAATGAAAAATTATACGCGGTTAAAACTAAATGACAAATAATTCAAAGCGTTTAAATTATTTCTAATTTCAAAATGCATTTTAAAATTCGATGTTAAAAGGAATGCATGTATGTACCAGTTAGTTATTAGAATTTTGTATATCATTTGAAGCATATGAATTCATTGGAAATATATGAGATTGCATTCTCAACTGATTCTTCGAAAACTACAAATCTCTTACTTTATTCTGTCTTCAAAATTTCTGAAATACCTACCTTGTCATAGCTATTCTTCTATTTCTGAAAATATATTTCAATTTTATTTTTATGAATAGTTTTACATGATCCATTTTTGCTAAAATTAAAAAGGCTTCAAGCATGTTCTATATATTCAATGCCATTTCTGTTCATTATAAAAAATTAAAACATTTTTTTTCTTAATTTATTCCTTATAATAAAAAGATACTTCTGAATGTCATGCAAGTGCAACTATGTGCAGGTCAGATATCTCGCCATATATTAATTTTAAACAGAACTTTTAAGCTGTAATATTATATGAACAGAGCGTTTGTATTACACTAAAAATAAGTAACTGAATATAGAAAGCAAAATAAATATTATTTAAAAAAAAAAGCATATTTGCATGCATAGGAAATACTTTTTATATATATAGATTTGCCGATTTTATACAATCAACTAAAAATTTGGCACACGTGGATTTTATAAGAAACAAATTACTGTTAATTTCTCAAGCCAAATAAAGAAAGAAACCATTTTCTCCAGATAATAATATTTAAAAAAAACTTCAAAATTAATTTAATTTTCGTTTAATTTATTTTAGCATAAGTTTTGGCGTTTTAAAGATGCAGTGTCTAAAAGTATTATATCACTAAACTGAATTTTATTCCAATTTTAAATTCAAAAATTATCTTTTTGATGAACCCATTTAAAGCACCATACAAATTTCTACAACTTTTTACGTGTTTATTTTTTTTATGATTTAAATATGATAATTAGGGAGGGAGATTTTAATTATTAAATTCAAAACTAATGTTATAATTTTTTGATAATGCATGACTGAGAGATATCTTTCTCTTATTGTCCATGTTGCGCGTGACGAAATTTAATATTTCATATAAAAGACTTTCAATACTGTCAAAATCAACTAAGAACTGGAGATATATCAAATAAATTCATTCAGTTTTTATGTTTTTTATGTTGTTACTCTTCCATCCTGCATTCTAAATTCTGCATCTTTTATATAATGCATGAACCAACCGTAAAAATAAAACTGAATTCAAGCAATATTAAACTTAAAGAAGTTGATATTAATTTTGTGACTTGCCATACTTCAATATACTTTTTAGACATCATTCATTTCAAAACGAAGTAAAAAGATTTTTAAATATTGGTATTCCAAAGAGAAAAATATTTTGAGTAACATAGTCATTTTTTATCTCCTCACCCCCTCCCTTCCTGTAATTTATTTACTCTTCTTATATTCAAACAGACCTGATCCAAAACTCCTCTTTTTCAAAATCACTTCTGTATTGAAGTAAAAGGCTGTTTTTTTTTTTCATCAAAGTAGCAATGATTCATGGACGTTTTACTTCATCAATATTTTGTACTTAGGCATACTGAAACACGAACAATGTATAAAATAGCATATATTTTTGTCGATCAAATTGATTTCGATGAAAGCATTAAGCTATGCAAAAATAGTTTTCATATCGAATAGAATATATTTTGAATAATCTTATGTAATTTTTTTTTTTGATAATCAATGGAGATATTCTTTTATAATTAGTTATGAAACATATCGATTTTCTAACTATTCTAGTTTTAGATAATAATAAAATTTAAAATGAAAACGCATCATGGAGTTAAAATAGCAATAATAAAAATATATAATTTTTTTTTCATGAAAATTATTGAAAAGGAATACATCAATCTTCCAATAATTCAGAGTGTACAAAAGTCTTTTTCTTAGATCAATCGTATTTTTTTTTCCTTTTTAAAGAATGTGGTAAATTTAATTTTTTCTTCCGCTGAAAATAACCGAAAAAAATATTTTTACAATCTTCTCGTAGTATAGTTGCCCGTGTTTAATTTAGTAATTTGATAATAAATTTTAAAAATATTTTTCATTAAGTAAGTATTAAATTTAAACTGTGGGCATAAGAATTATGATAATGTGATTTATGATTAGTAAATTAAGTATAGGAAATATAATTTGGAGAGAATATACAGTCATTTCATTAACGACAGATATTCTGGAAATAATATGTTCAAAGCTAGTTAGAGTATTTTATTTGCCTATGCAAATAAAGGTTTCGCTTATTTTTATTTTTCATTAATTAAATTATTTTAATTGTAATGATTCGAAATGTCTCAAGCAGTATTTACTTTTAATTATGATATTGACTATCGAAATTAAGCAAAACGTTTTTTGTATGTTTCGAAGTTAATTAGATACATAGAATGCAAGAATTGTGGCTAATTTTCTTCCCTAGATCATATTTGCTTGAGTCACTGAATAAGATAACTTATAAAAAATATTTCATCCAATCAAGGAATTTTAAAAATGTAATTGATAGCGAAACATTCCGAGAATTTCATAAGCGTAGAAAATCTTATTCCGTTGACGAAATTATAATGAATTCGCCGATTAAATTCTTGAAGCAATTAGAGTCCTCAGCATCGAGAGACATATAATTTCAAGCTTGTTTCCTATAAGTTGGCATGGATTTCTTAGAGATGAGATTAAAAAGAGCATTCAACGGTGAAATGATTTGATTAATTAACAGTTCTGAAAAATAAGATTTCTACCAATAAGAGATAAAGTAAATATTTTAATGAAGATATATTTTTGATGAAAGTCAATATACTTGTCTAATGTATTTTGAGTTTGAAGATAGGCTTGAGAGAATATAATAGAAAAATAAATTCGTTCAATTTAATCAAACAAATGATTCAGAAAATATTTTTCAAAAATTCTATCTTTACTTATAGAGTATATTTAGGGCCTTTTAGTAAATATGACTTTTGGCAATTCAAATTATATAACAATAATCGGAGGTTATAAAAATACAAATTCAAGCAAATTATTTAGGAATAAAATTTTTTCACATTATTTTCATTGCTCATTGTGTATAGTTAGGGCCTCTACATAAATGTTCTGATTTCAGGCAAAACAAGCTCTAAAATAGGAAAAATATTTTTTTTCGTTTATTACAAACTATTTGTAACAATAAAATATAAAACATCTAACAACATACAATAAAACAATAAAAATTGTTGTTGCTACCAATGGCACTTTATAAACATGGTTACAGATCTGTCAGCGATTTAAGCCGAGTGAGCGTCTCTTGTTTTTTTAATAGCGCCAACTAAGGCTAAGAGCACGATTTAGCTACTTCATGCGTCACAGTCGCTTGCATAACCCCTTTTTACAGAGGGGCACATTCACACATCTCACAGATAGCAGAAAAAGAACATCCATGCCCGAACCGGAACTCGATTCCGTTACGCCCTGATCACAGGGAAAACGCGCTTCCCTATGGCAGGACGCCGGTAAAAAAGAAGAAAAAAAAATCTGAGTTTCTTGAAAATATTAACTTTTAATACATAAGTAAAATACTTTTGAAATTTTCTAGAATTGAATAAGTTTAAAAACATTAATAATTTATAATAGAAAAAATTTATATTCTGCTCAAAATATGAAAGAGAAAAAGGAAATTTACTGAATTCATTGAAATGTAAGAGTATTTTTTATATATAGAAAAATTTTATATTTGATAGAAAAAATATCAAATATTTTCGTCTGAAATCTGAATATATTTCGAGCTACAACTACTCATAAAAATTGATATTTATACTAAAGTATATTCTAAAATCTATTATTTAAAAAAATGAATATTAATTCAAATGAATTTTTTGTAAAGAGCACAAATATATTTTTTAAAAACATTGTAAATACATTTAGATTTCAAAGAATTAAAGTATACTTGTTTTATTTATATGGGAATAAAACTTTTGATAACACAGATTATATTTATAAAAATTTGGATTTAACATTTTGCAGAAATAATGTTATTTTTGTTTTAGAAAAACATAGTTTCTGAGATATAAAGGCATGCATTTGAAATATTGAACATCTGTAAAATTTATTATGAATTTCTTTATACATTTCTGATTTTAAGAAATTTGTAATAAAATATATAGTCCATCGTAAATTTCTTAATTGCAAATTATAGAAAAATTTTAGAAATGACAATTCCAAATAAAATTCTGAAAACATAAAAAATAAAATATATTTTTTGGTAGAGACTACATATAGAAAAATAAGTGAAACCAGTTACTTACACATTTCGAAATTTATTAAAAGTTAAAACGTAGATATATTTTATCTAAGTATTACAAAATATTACAGATTGCAAAATATTACGTAACAGCAGTTTTTTTTCTTTTTCTTCGTAACTAAAATCTTTATTTTGGATATATTGAATTCATAAGAATCTGTTTTCTTTTTTTTTTTTTTCATTTGATTAAAAATATTGAGTGTAAAAGGAAAAAAAAATTAATGATGATCTGGAGTAATTTCTAGAAATGTTCTTCCATCCTACAAATAATTGCCATGAAACCATATATTTACTGATATTTAAAAAAAGTAAAACCTCTGAATAAAAATGAATGAATAAAATATGAATATCATATAAATCAATATTCCTTGATAGAAGAATCCGTTCTGGTGATACCATTGGAAACGCACTTATTAAAAAAAATGTTCAAATATCTATAGCAACATGTTTTAATATTCCCTACATATCATTTATATACATAATAATTCCTAAAAAGATATATAATAACTAATTACGGAATTACGTATATCTTTGTAAATTTGTCAATAGCACAATTTGTTCTAAAAATTTCGTAAGTTATATTTCGAATTTAATATCCATGATTTTCAGAGACTACAATATTTTACAGTTATTGTAATTCAATCGTACAATTCAATTAAGGTTCCGTCAGATAATTTAAAACGTAGAGAGGTATATTTTAAAACCAGCCGTATTATTAACACCAGTAATGTAAAACAAAAATAAACATTTTTATCTGAAATACAAAAATAATTCTTATTTTTGCTTAAAAATCTGTTTAATTATTTCATGTCATGCTTTTAAATTTATTTTTTCACATCGAATATAGTTATATGGAGATTCTAGTCAGCAAATATATGATTGTGTTGTTCCTAATTTCTTTTCAAAATCGCGTTTTTCTAAAAATTTATTTTTGAAGTTAAGAGATTATAAAATTTGCAAAGAAAATCTTCTGCAACATTTTTTTCTTCTGGTTTATTAAAAATATTACTTAATAGCTGTATTAAAAAGCCTTGAAAAAAATTCATAAATTACATTATATTTATTTTTATTATTATTATTTAGAGAATTTAGAGTGATAATTGAAATTTTAAACACGAATTTGAGTACTTATTTTGAATTTAATAAAGTTCTAGATTTTTATAACTAAAGAAAAGAAATTTAATAACCTCTTCAATCTGATTGTTTTTCACTTTTTTTTTCTGTTGAAAATGCAAATTTAACAAAAGGAAAATTTATCGAAATCAGAATTTTCGTTAATGGAGAAGAAATTAGCGTTTAAAAATATGTTTCTAATTGTGAAAACATATTTCAAACTTTCTACTCATCTATTTGTCTAGAATAGGGATATTGAAAAAAATTTTATAATTAAGCATTTATCAGATAGACTGAAAATTGCAAAATAGTCTATACAAGGCAACTGAAACTATACAGGTAAAGTTAGTGAAAAAGAAACTATTTTCGGAGAAAGATAAAGTAATGCAACGAAGCTAGCAGCAAATAAACTAATACTGTGGGGAAAACAATTCTAACTAGTTTTAATTATAGCTTTGCATGAACATATGAAAAATATAAATTATTTAAGATCTATATTAAGTATGGAAAAAATGAATTGTAATTTTTTATTTGTATGGTTAATATAAAAAATAGTAATTAATTAAAATAAAAAGAATTATATTAAAATGACCGACAAAATGAAGTCTCAGTTTCTTATACTTTTAAAATATTCAATGGGCGAAAGGATTTTCAAATGCAAATAGAAGAATAATAATGATTAGGACATTCCAAAAACGTTTCATAATTACTGATTAAGACGTAACCTGACTCCGAACGTAACACTCCAAAGAAAGAAATGTATTCTCACCAATCATAATATTTCTGTATGCATAACTTTTATTTTTTATTTTTTATAAACATGTATACTAGGCCCGCTTCAGCCGAATTTATTTATGCTGATTAAACTTTTATTATGAAACCTTTTTAGAACTGTATAACCATCGTTTATTTCAGGATTTTGAAATCAAAATAAGTAGTAAATAAGCGCTTCAGCAAAATTCAAATTACATATTCTAAAATTTGTTTAAAAATGGTTTTGGCTACATTAAAGGCAAAAGGACAAAGATAAAAATAGACATATAAGCAGACGGCATAAAAGAAATATGGCCAAAATTTAAAGCCAGGATTATTTGTTTACGGTATTATTTTTTTTCTCACTGAATAACTGCTAAAAAATAGATTTCCAATAGATTTCAAAGCCTAAATTTAGAGCATTGTACAAACATTTTTAAATCATAAATGCAACGAACATTTTATAGTTTCTTGGGCATCTCATCGTTCTCATTATTATTCTTGCCTAAAACTTTAGATGCCCTATGTAATTTCCACTCCTAAAACGATTTGAATTGTTTGTTTCTCTCTTTACATTGCTAATTTAAAAAAAATATTTAGCTACAATTATAATTCTGTTTTCCTTCAAAAATCTTAAATTCGGGCCCCTTAGCAAAGAAAAAAAAGGAACCATTTTAAATAAATGTAGATTATACTGCTTATTATGTAAACTACAGAGGTAATATATATATATGTAATGATATTTTAACCTCTTAATTAAACCAAATTAATTCCCAAAGCTTTATCTTAATTTAGCACCTAACAATTTTATTCTCTTTTTTCCTGATACAATTTCACTTTCGGTTTAATTAATTCAACTGAAGCTGTGTAAAAATTACTGCGCAATCAGTTCTACATATCGAGTGAAAGTGATACTTCTGTTGCCCTTCTCAAGGTCAACACATGTATTCAATTGACATGTAGCCTGAAATCCAATGTTATATAAGACTAGTAATAATTTGTTTTTTTGCCTCCTTCCATTTTTGCACTTCTTTAATTTTGTTTTTGCGTCGTCTTGTCTCATGCCTGCCGAGAGAGAATAAAACGATATTCAAATATAAACGTCTCGTCTATGTATTCAAATCTGCCTTCTGTTGCAATCATAATAATGTTACATTCATATATATATATATATATATATATATATATATATGTAACCTAAATAATTTATATTATAAAAGAGGCAAATAAAATTTGTTGTGTGTAATTATCATAATAAACTTCAAGCAGAATTTTACTATAAATCTTTATTTCTATAAATTGATTATCAAATGACTTTTTTATTTATTTGAACAGGAAATGCATGAATCTCTATGATTTTTAGTAATCTATAGACTGTAATCTATAATTTTAATCCGTAATTTTAAAATACGTATATAAAATTTTCGTTTTGCTAATGAGAAAACAACTAATTAAGCTAATTATGACTTTAAAGTTACTACTATTCCTTTTCCAATTTAAGAATATAATTCAATTCTTTAAGAATTAATTATAAATTTATATATAAAGAAAAAAATTAATTACTTTCGGTATGCTTTCTAAATATTTTATAAACATGGCATATCTACATTTAATTACCTGTATTATTAAAAGATAGAATGAATAATAATTCAATAAATGTATAAAAATATTTTTATTATATATTGAGAAAATGTTCTTCTATCAAAATCCAGTAATATTTAAAAAGCTGCAAAATATTCTAAAGTATGTATTCGAAGCAACACTGGAAAACTTTTACTTCTCTGTTTTTATATATATATATATATA
>JAPMOR010002302.1:7312-30050 GCA_026543865.1 Argiope aurantia
AATAAACAAGAATTGCAAAAAAGAATAAATAAACAAGAATTGCAAAAAAGAATAAATAAACAAGAATTGCAAAAGAGAATAAATAAACAAGAATTACAAAAAAAGAATGAATAAATAATAATTGCAAAAAAGAAAAAAATAAGAATGACAAAAAAGAATAAATAAATAATAATTGCAAAAAAAAAATAAGAATTACAAAAAAGAATGAATAAATAAGAATCTCAAAAACGAATTAATAAATAAGAATCGCAAAAACGAATTAATAAATAAGAATTACAAAAGCGAATGAATAAATAAGAATTACAAAAGCGAATGAATAAATAAGAATTGCAAAAACGAATGAATAAATAAGAATTGCAAAAAAGAATGAATAGATAAGAATTTTTTTAAAAATGTAGAACTGTGGTCAGTTTACGAGGACGACACGTAAGTTTCTGCACTTCCCCAAATTTCCGCCAGACATCTGTGGAAAACTTTTGCCCCGTGGTTTTAGCATTCATCACACCCGCTTACACCATTATTCTTCGATAGAATTGGATTTCAAACCTGAAATTCTCCGGCAGCTGATCGAGACTTTCAAATCTTAAAAATAACCTTTCTTGTTAATTTACTAACGAATAATTTCAATTTTAAATTTTAAACTAATAATTTAAATTTCGAAAATATCCATTTTTGTATGCAAAACCTTCTTCATTTTTATATTCTTGTGCCCTGTATTTTATTAAATCAAGAACAAAAAAAACAAAATGCGTTCTATGTTAAATTCTATGAAATGAAATAATATTAATAAATATTTTTGAATTCATAAAATAGCATTTTGTAAAAAGAAAATGTCAATCCATGTCAGTGACATGTTTTCTTTTTCTCATTCTTATTTTTTTTATTCACATAAAACTTAACGTTCAATTTTATTTATTTATTTATTTTTTGCTCATCTCTCTAGCGTAATGTTTTCCTCATAAATTTTATTTTTATGACTTAAAAACTTTATCACACAATTACATGTATGAAAAATAACAATAGCCAAAAAGTATTAAACACTTTGTGCTCATTTTACAATTAGAAATCCACATGATGAATGCGAAATTTTCTGTGCACTGAAACACGTACGCTAATGATATAATTAAAACATCACAAGTAGTCTTTTTGCAACTGAATCAGAAATGTAAATGGGATTGCCATGAGGCCGCGCTTTTTTCAGTCGTGACAACAGGTTCCCTTTCTTTTTGTTACGATGGTTTTTCATGACGCTTGTTGAACTTGAAATTAAACATTTCCTTCGTTCATTATTAGAGGTTTTCCTGCACTCGGCATATAAATTAGGAAAATAAATCTTAGGGATCGTTGTACTTCTATTGGCATTAAAAATGGAAAATGTTCTTCAAAAAATTAATTCACACAAAGTGATTAGATGTCCTGGATTAGATGCGATAGGCCAAAATTTTTACTGATTGAAGCTAATTTATACTAAATTTTGATTAAATGTCTTAAATTGTCCTGGATTATATTCTTAAGTAAACAGTTAATTAAAAAAATATTAAATAGATTTAATTTTTTTTTAAAGTTAGTGTATGACAAACCACAAACCGGCTCCTCCGACCCACCGGAAGGCACACGGAAAAAACCGAATGATTGGATCGCCGCAACAGCAACACTGGCGGGACCTGTGATTGAGTCTTAAGGGCCATCACCGGCCACGGTACAACATTTCCCTAAGGAAATATATCCCGTCATCGATGAGAAGAACCAGTCCCCCACCGTTTCGTGTACCAACATGGGTGGAACCAATCACCATACCAGAAGATTCTCATCCTGAATTACGAGGTGCTCCTCAGTGGGGCAAAAAGTTAGTGTAAAAGATAATTTTAATTTCCCCTCTTTTTCTTAGAATATAAAGTGACTAAACATACCGATGTAGTCGGGTTTTTAACTTCTTTGTCAACTATTGAAATTGGCCCAAATTGGAATTAAATGTTCAAAATTGCTCCAATTTTTATTTGACAAAAATAGCCGTTATTTTTTTTAATTAATCAATTTTTAAAAATACAGCTGCCCATTAATTCTTTTATCGGCTTTTGAAAAACATAGAATACGGTCACATTAATATGGCCGATATCGAAAAGTAGGGAAAGCGGAGTGAAAGTAAGTTGAAAACATTATAAACAAGTCCGGATTACCAAATTTGGAGTGTAATGAGATCTTTTTAATATTTCATTGCATTTTCAGGCAATCTAATTTTACGCATTGATTTAATTTACAAAGACTATACAATAAATTATTTTTTTTAATTAATATTTTCAAACGCTTCAGTGTGGCCCTTGTTCTTTATCGTATACAAATCGTTGAAAGAGATAATATTGCACCTTCAAAAAATCGAACTCAATATTTTAATGAATCTCAACTTTTCAGACATCCTTAAATCTGAAAAGCACATTTTTGGGAACATGTCTCTTTCTCTGTGAACATTGTTTTAAGCTAGAAGATAGTGCGTGGTCTTTATCGCAAATTCGTATATTTCTATCAAATTTTAACTGTAGTCTATCTATGTTTATCTGCCTGTCTTTTTGCGTATAAGTAAACACAGTAACTATAAAACACAATTAACGTGATGGATAAAATATGGTTCATAGTTTTTAGCATCTAAAAAGCCGATCCATATCAAATTTTAAATCGTAATTAAATCAGCGTAGGGTGGGCTTTTAATAGAGAGAAAATGCAAAGCTTTCGGAGACACAACCCCTTCTAATTTAAATATGAACAATGATAAAGCCCTTTCCACTAATGCGGTGCTTTTGAACGGTGGTAAATTTGTGAATGCCTTGGCAAATACGAGAGTTATAAATAAAGTGATGGCAACATTTCTGGGAAACACATTTTAGCATATGTACAAGTACGTGTATATTTTTAATATATGCTGTACTAACAGTTCAAAAATATGAATAAGATCGAGTTATGATATAAACAGGACATAACCAATGGTATGGTGAGGTAAAAAGAATTAGCATTTACAAAATTTTGCCTTATTTAGCATTTTCTTTATACGTCATTTTTTTTTTCACCTCAACAGACAAGACAGTTGTGAGAAGTCTATATTTCCAATACTGAAGAAAATTTAATAAATTGAAAAAAACTTACTTAAAACTGTTTTAATAAATGGACGAAAATGTGCTGTTTATTGATGGGCACTGCCAGCTGGTGTACTTGAACACAATGCTTCTTCTTCCAACTAAAACAGAAAAGAAATAAAAGTTATTACTTACATAAAAATATATAGAATACCAACTACCACAATACATACTTCCAGAAACAATTTTCAATTGCATAGACTGGGTAGTTACATAACCCCAATAAGTTGAAAGGTGACCGTAGGCAAATCGGTTTCTCGTTCTTAAGACCATTCGAGGTTTAACCCTTTCGCCGTCCTCTCTTGTCCGCGAAAATTGCTATTTTTCTTCTGTTTTTCGCCGCATTAGAACAAATAAAAATAAAAAGTCAAACAAGCAAACATTAACAAAGCTTAAAAGTTTTAAAATGTGGAAGAACTCTTGAAGCGCGTTACGGCCGCTCCGCAGAAGTTTCACTTGAACTCACTAGACGTTAAGGACGACGAAGAGGTTATGTTCCTCAGAATACTTGAACTATCTGTATTTCTCCTTTACAAGATAAGAATTCTTCATTCCTTTAAAAACTGTAATGATAGCTTTATATTGTACTCAAGAGATTTATATGCGAAAGATATACCCATTTAAATGATGCTAAGCAAATGTATATATAACCTGGTATCCTTTGAGAGTTTGCAGAAAATCTCTCTGATCTGGACCAGGGTCTCTAACGAACAAAGCATGCTTCACAGGTATTCATTCAGACACACTTAATGAAAAGAGGGGTGGAGGAAATGTATTACTGATATCTCGACCTCTCTAGCGCCTACCCTAGTGTGGTTGAACAAACGTCTAGGGTCTTTTAGTACTAATAGAGTTAAATAATTTTAGCAGTATAGTTTCAAACCAAAAGACTTTGACAAAAATACAACATATTATGTTTGCAAAATGTACTTACATTATATTTCCCTCATTATTAAATAAACTAAAGAATAATTTATTATTTATTTATAATATATTGGATTTATCATTAAACTGGTGTTGTTATATTCTACTTTCTTCTAAAATAATAATTTTTAATATTACAGGTGTTTGAAATTTATTGCGGTTTATATTCTACCTTAACATTTTAAATAAGGAAATTAATAACTAAAATGTGTGGATAATTCTCGAATTTTTTTGTAGAAATATATATATTACTTTAGTCCTTTAAATATATATAAGGTTCACTAAATTTTGAAAATAAAAAAACATAGAAAAAATATATAATATTAACAGGTTTAGGAATTTAAAACTTTGTTGAAATATGGAATTACAATGATAATTTTTAATGTACTTTATTTAGGATTGCAAAATGCCTAAATCTACTACTGAATAGTAATGAATAATGGCAATTTTAATTTTTAGTTAAATAAATTGATTGAAAATAGTTTTCAAAAGCACATTTTAAAAATAAAAAGCTAATTTATTTTTGCTTTTTAGTGAAGGATTTATATAATTCATTATTATAAATTTTATTGAATTTCGAAATCTAATTTTTTCGCCTCCCTCAACAAGTTGGCGCTATATGTATAAGTTAAAAATTTTATTAAATTAAGCATTAACCATTAATTACGTTTTCTAAATATTAAAATAATATATTATCATCTGGAACTCAAAAATGTATAAAATTTGTTAATTCTAGCTCATCAGGATATCAGCGAAGAATCGATTAAAAATTTTTATCTTTTCAATACGAAATAGGCCAAGTTAAATAAAAAAAATGTAGAAAAAAATTGAAATTAAAAATATGGAATGTGTACGAATGTTTTACGCTATCAGTGTGACAGTTTGTTTTATGAACAATTCATTATGAAAACCGAATTGAAGTTAGTCTAATTTGAAGCATTCCAAATATTATAAAAAATATTTTTAATAAAATATAAATTTTGGAAGAATATTTAGTAGGATGTCTTTAATTATTTTGATTTGAATCATTTAATTTTAATTTTATTTATATGCATTTCATTACATCCCCCCCCCCCTATGCTGATAAAAAGCTGCTATTTTTATGATTACAATTGGGCGCATCTATCTGACAACTCTTGATCTTTTTATTTTTTCGCATACAAATTATCTTAAGAAAAAATATAGTAATCGCCAAAAAATTCAACTTCAAGATTTTGGCAAACCTTTATGTTCCAGTTACACCCTGAGTCCAAGAAACACATTTTTGATCTGTGTGTGTCTGTGGATAGGATTACACAAAAAACCTTAAACAAGACAGCTTAAATTTTGGATATAGTCTTTAAACCGAATTGGAAATTTTAATCGAATCTTGTTCAAATTTCGTGCAGACGAAGATTGTCCAATTACAAGCGAAAGCGATAATTACAAAACGTTAAGAACTAGATAGATAAAATTTGGTATATAATTTTAGCATCTAAATTGCATATCAATGTAAAATGTTGAACTAAATCTGCCATCGTTGACTAAAGTGCCGATCTGTACATTTGCACGGGTGTAAACAATATTCAAATAGGCAATGACCTCAGTAAATGAAATTTAGTGAATGAAGTTAATAGCAAATTTATAGTTCTATGTCAAATTTTGGTTTGTCCATGCAACAAAAATGTAATCAAAATGCATATTCTGTTATCTTTACTATAATTCAACGTACAAAACACTTATGAGAAGGACACTGAAAATAAAAATCCGAGCACTCACTGAATAGCCTTGACAAAAATATACATTTAATACGGGGGGGGGCGGATAACATCTATAACACCTTTGTTTCAGAGTTCCGAGAAAATTTAGGACGGAAATGTTATTGCAATTGCAAACGCAATTTATTATATTTATATAAATAAAGGTAAGGAATATGACAAAAACATTAGCTGACACTTTACATAAGCTTACTATTTTTTTAGTTTATATAATTTTTGCTAAACTTTCCTATTTCAAATCGAAATATATTAAGTTAATTAATTAATTAGCAAATTATTTAAAATTAATTTTACGAAGGGAAAGGAAGGGAAGGGAAAGTTATGCAGTGATTGCATAATAATCACAGAAAATAACCAAATTTTTAAAATCAGAAATGCATCGAGATATTGAAAAAAAATTATTTGGATATGAAGAATTTTTAGATATTAATGAAATTAGGTTCAGGCGATAAGTCAAAAATAAGCCAACGAGAGAGATCTTCCCGAAGATTTCTCGAATGCTTTTTAATAAAGGTGTCTATAAATTTTCTTCCTTCAAAATTGTCTACATATAGTCAATTATTTATTAAATTTTGTGAAATTAAAAAAGTTGCAGGAAACGTTACATGGAAATTAAATTGGTATCATTTTGAAAGTAAAATTTGCTTTCTAAGACGGTTTAAAACATTTCTTGTGAAATAATTTTCTTCGAAATTACAGCGAAAAACCTGCAAAAGTTTCGTTAATCGCTAATTAATTGAATATTTAATAAGCTTTTATATTTTGAAAAATTGACAATATTATTTATTAATAATAAGTGCAAAGTTTGATTAAATGCGGCCCAGTTACTTTTAAGTAAAAATTGGGACAATTCTTTCTAGCCATTCAATTCAATTTCGGCACAAATCACGCACATATTTTCAATTCAGGACAAAGATTCGAAAATCGAAACTCAACTCTTCCAATCCAAGGATCGCTTTAGATAAAACGATATCGTCCCATCCAAACCGATACATATGACCAACTTATTACGTACTCCATTGAGAATTCT
Source organism: Argiope aurantia (assembly GCA_026543865.1). NCBI lineage: Eukaryota > Metazoa > Arthropoda > Arachnida > Araneae > Araneidae > Argiope > Argiope aurantia. The sequence continues at coordinate 14,149 of JAPMOR010002302.1, forward strand.
TATTTTACCGGCGAAAAAAAAACCCCATCACGCGGACTTTTCCATCAATCCATTGTCCAGCTCAAAACGAATATTCGATGACATAGTAATTGGAGAGAGGTTGATCTCGGAAACCAAGCGGTTAATTTTAGCGGATTCATCCATTTGTCCTCATTCAGGGTAGGATTCGTGCAAAAACGCTCTCCGACTAAATGCTCTAATTTATGTTTATATTTTTGACCATCATGAATCCAGAGCTGAAACACAAGGTCCATTGACCCACTTAGCTCCTTGTTTGTTGTCGTGAATTCTTAAGGAGCGGGTAGCCTCGCATATTTTATTTCGGCGTCTTTGGACCTCCAGGGCTCGAACTTGCAGCGGCCGGCTCTGGATCCGGTATATAAAGCTACCACTCGGTCATGGCCAAGGTTTTGTTTTGTTCTTCGAGTTCGAAAGGTATCCTCTATGGAATAAGGATAATTTAAGTGTTTGGGTATGGTTGATCGTAGAAACATGTTACAAGTAAGTTGGCTCTATATATATTTGTGATAAAGTAATTTGAAATATTGACTCGAAAAAAATTTTTAATGCATACTTTCTCTGTTTAAAAAGTTAATTTTGGAGAATGTTCAATTTTTTTGAATAACTTGAGTAATTTAGTTATTAAGTATGCTTGTTTATAGTAATTATGTATGCTTGGAGGGGACTGCTAACTGTTTAACACTTGTTAAAAATTTTTTGAATACAGTTAAATCACACATTTTTTTATAAGCATAAAAATTTTGCATAAAATAAATCTTACTACATTTATGAAATGAAAGATTCTGATGGAAGTTAAGGGCACTTAAGATTATATGCGGTTTCTGCGTAACCGAAATAAAAAATAAGAAGAAGAAGAGAGGGACAAACACAATACAAACGCGAAATTGAAAATAACAAGTTGTTAATAAGATAATAATAATAATAAAATAAAACTTAAAATAATAATAATAATAATATAACTTACAAAATAATAATAATAATATAACTTACAAAATAATAATAATAATAATAAAATAAAACTTAGAAAATAAAATAAACTAATAGTCATATAGTACAGAAATCTATTGTTTATTTTACATAAAAGTATGTGTAAGTCTCTCTACTAATAAAAATTAAAAGAATTTTCATGTTGATTTATTTTCTATTTCTTATCACTTTTGGAATTCGCTTATCCTCAGTCCCCATGGCAACAAATTCCAAGGATAATCTGAACTTTTGTATTGTACTACAAAGGGGAACAAAATGAGGTAAACTGAAATTCCTGCGGTTGAATTTAGTTCAATTACGCTAATATTTCGTTTTCAAACAACTCGAGGGTTATTTTGAGACGGAGGTGAACATTTTAAATCGCGTTTAGATGACGAGGACGATACCTGAGCGGGCACGCTTTCGCCAAGCTTCCGTATTAAACAAGGAGAAGAATGTTTATCAATGTCAGAATTTAGTGTGTATCAAGTCCTCATACATAGTGGATTTTTAGTAGAATCGAGTCTCGTATCCAGATTCCAATCTCGAACCCAAACTTAATCATTAAGACATTGCAATCCCCTGATATTTCTGTAAGTTTTTCTCATATAAATGAGCACAAAATTTAGTTGAGCATTCGGACGGTTACCAGTGATTTCATTATGATCCCAAGAAGCCTTAGGCAAGGTCAAATCGCACTTCAAATGAAATTACTTTGTATATTACAAAAATGTTTATAACATACCATTAGTTAACTTCCTTTACTTAACTAGTACTGCAGTAACTAGTACTAGTACTCTCAGTCCCGGGGGGGGGCAAAAGAATTGTTCCTCCTTCAAAGGGAACTATTTATTACTAGGCATTGTATATAAAAAAAAAATGCCATGCTGGAAAAAAAATCGATTTATTTTCATTTCAAATTCAGTTAAACGTTAATATTATACATACTTTTTTTTATTTTACAGATTTATTTAATTAGATTTGTTTTAGAATAGAATTTTTCCATTGATTTTTTTATTCGATGTTCTTGATGTGCTAAAGTTTTGAAAAATGTTTATTTGTTCTTGATGGCATAAACTATTTCAATATTTTCAGAACTTAATTATCAATCAGTTAATATAATCAAATCATGATTTCAGGCATGTGGCGCCATCTATTAGCGATTGAAAAAAATAATGTTTCAATGCCTTACAATTTTTCATATTTTATAATAGTGAATTACACATTAGAAACTTAAAATTAAAAAAATAATATTAATAAAAAATTCATTTTTGATGCATATGTTTATGCTAAATTTATTAACTATTGCACCCTTTCCTTTAAAAGAAAATATTTCATACATTTTTTTTCTCTTGCTATTGTGCTTATTTACAAGAAACAATATTTCGTTTTTTTTTTTGATAAGAAAATAATAAAAACATTTGTACATATATTGTTACTGTGGCTATGATTAAACATTTTTAAAATGTAGGAATTATCGTGAAATAAGGATATTAAGAATAAATATGTGTTAAATGAATTATTACAAACATTATTAAATACATTAAATTAAAATTAATTATTTATAAAATATTAATTACTAGCCGACTTTAGTGACCAGCCCGGTCATCGGAATTAATGGCCACTTAAATTTTCAATTAAATATGCTATGTAACTTGGTCTGAATAGCTTTCACTTTATCAAAATATTTTTAAGTTTTAAATTTTGACAGTCGTATAATTCATATTTTTATAGAATTATATTTTTTTTTTAAATTTTAATATACATTTCTTCAATTTTTTGCCATTTCTCCTAAAACTTGAACTTGAAACGGTAGCGACTAAACTTCAATTAATGCAAAAACATTTTTGCTGAAATAAAACATGTTTTAAATATATAAAAGTACAGAAAAGAAAATCGTTCCAGCATTGAAATTTTATGATTATTCTACAATAATTTTTCTAATTTAATAAAATTCAATTTTATTTTCAAAAAGATTTTATTGATGTAAATAATAATATTTTTTGTTTTAATCAATAAATGCACTTTTGAAAAAAAATTATGATGTCCAAATTTTATACAATCCTTCGATCTTATGAATCATATTTAGTAAATTATTCTTGACACTCCAACTTTTAAATCAACGAGAACTTTCCGTAACGAAATTTGACTAAGTTATGAAGCTTTGAATATCGTTATTTTAGAACAATCAACAATTTCACTATTTTAGGCGAATTAGCCTTGAAGAAATTTCGGGCATTGAATACACGTATTTCTCTCGAGGTGATCAATGCAATGGTCTAAAATAACGCTTTTTATTTAAAAATAAAATTGAGATATTCAGAATTTTATAACTCAAATCAGCTTTTCTTGAATAAGAGCAAAATTTTTTTTAAATTAGTGTTTCAAGAATATTTTATTTAAAGGCAATGTCGTCATTAGGGTTGCGTGTATTTGTTGTGACTCCAATAATTGGGACGTTTTAGAAAAATAATTTTATTTACATTTTAACTAAAGAAATTAAACATTTGATTTTTACTACGAGCTTTACCGAGGCAGTGTGCGCGAGAGCGTTCCGAAGAGGAGAGAACAGCTTTTTTAGAAGCATACCCGGATGATGAGCGGCGCGGCAATTACGTCACACATAGCTGACAGCAATTACGTCACACATTCGACAGAACCTGTAGTTTACAGCTATCTAATATGATTTATGACAAATATATATGATTTAAAATGAGCATTCACTACAACAATCACTGGACCGAGAATCTATATAAATAAAATTCAGTAATTCATCAGAACATTTATTGACTTAAACTACATAAAACATAATTATTTACTTCAGTTAGACCATTTTCTTCTTATTAAACGTGTATATCTGCTATTAAGAGTTTAGAATCTATCTGTTGAACTTACAAACTGAACATCCTGTATAAAATTACATCAATTTTTCCTTAACATAGATATTTTACAAATCATAGAGTTTTGCATTTATTTTTCTATTATTTTTCGTATTTATTTTATTTCATACAGACATGTGCTAAAAATTACACTTTTCTTTTATTGTGTAGAAAGAATTAGTTAAGTATATGTCAGCGGGATGGCAGCATGATGATAAAAGCTAATTTTTTTTTTTAATGCAAGTATAATGTATTCATGCACATAAACTTTATTTATTCATTATTTTTTTTTACGAAATATATTGTTGAAAAATATGTTTAAAATGCTTTTTTTTCATTAATTAAAAATAGAATAAAAATTGATGCGGCAAATGAGTTAGTATCATTGAAAAGATAATTTGATCTTTTCGATGATAATCTTTAAAATGACTTAAAAATCATTTTTTGTTGTAATATATTCGAACGTCATCGCTCAAAAGCTTCAAATTTTCACTGAATTTAAAAAAAAAAAATTTTTTTTTTCGCTTGTAATTGCATACTCCCATCCTCTATAGTAGATATATATACGAAGTTTGGTAGCTGTAACTGAAATGGACTAGCTTGCAGAGCGCAAACACACAATCATCTTTATTATAAGTCAAGTAGAAATAGAGATTACAGTACGCACTGTAGCATTACTACTTTTGTCGAATTTTTAAAAGAATTTTGATGAAAATTTATTATGAAAATCTTTAAGGTGGAAAGTTTATAAATGTCAATATTCCCAGGAAAACCATGGCATGTTGCGACTATGTTCGTTGTTTTATTTTGGAGAGAGATTTAACCATGGTAACACAATGATGTTTATGGCTTTGTTGAAAACTGTTTAATATCAATATTGTAAACTAATCTAAGCTACAAATAAGTAAAGGGGAAAAAATAACCCTGCCTTATTTTTGTAAGATTTTGAGCAACTAAGACCAATATGAAATATCTATTATATTTGAATTGGAACGTAAAAGAAACAAATGTAATTATAAAACATCAATTACATTATTCTGTGAAGAATTTTGCACTACATCGATCAATAAACGTCTAAAATAAACGATCCTTCCAAATTGAATACATATATCTATATTTTAACTAAAAAAATAATCTGCATCGGCCGGGAATCGAACCCGGGCCGCCCGCGTGGCAGGCGAGCATTCTACCACTGAACCACCGATGCTACATTGCCTTGAGAAAAATAAATGTATAAAATAATTATTTTAGGTTTTAATATTCGGAAGATTTTTCATAGTGTGTACGTAACCAATCCTTATTTTCTATTATGAAAAAGAAAGTATAATAAATAAATTACCAACTTCTTTCAAGACACTCTAATCCACAAAATAAAGTCAATAAAACAATAAAATCTTAAATGTAAGAAACAGATGCATTCAATACGCAAGGTTTGAGAATATCTATTAGTAAAGTACACATCAATTTCTGCAGATGTAATTTCACGCTTTTTTATTATTATTATTTCATTTTCAGCAGAACAAGAGCTATGACAAGAGAATTAGCACCATTTACCACAGACTTCTTATTTCTAAAGTCAAAATGTCGATAAACATGAATTTATCTTAAACGAAAGTTTATAGATACTTTGAATGGAAATAAGTATTTTTTAGAGGCCTGAATTATACACTAAGAAATACTATTCCACAATATCATACTGTATTTTAATCTTATAAATTTGATTCTAGGAATAGTTTCACTGCTATTATGAAGAATTTCGGTCATAGCAATGGAAAAAAAAATTACTCAGTGAACTCACACAGAAAAATAAGGATTTATTTTAAGAAGAATGAAATCCTACTATTCAATTAAAAATGTAAACTAATTTTTCCATGCGATAAATTTTTTTTACGAATACTCGAATTGTACTTAAAATTTTCTATTATTGCTGAGGCCCATTAGCTCAGTTGGTTAGAGCGTCGTGCTAATAACGCGAAGGTCGTGGGTTCGATCCCCCCATGGGCCATTTCTTATTTTATTTCATATGATCTTCATTACCAAATTATAAGCCATTTTATTTAAACCAAACCTTTCTTGGGAAAATTTTTTAAATTCATCATCATGAAACAAATTAGATATTTATTCACAGAACTAGTATTAGATATTCTCAATTTTTAATATAAATATTGGTTAATTTGGCATACTAAGATTAAATCATTTATAATAATGTTGCGAAAAAAACAGTTCTATAACGAAACGAATGTTCAAGAAATAAGGAAATTAAAATTATTTTTAAAAAAATGCTCAACCAAACATGAAATAAATATTCACTGTATAAAATCAATGCAAAAACAAATAAGTAATTATATTTAAATATATGAATAAAGACGGGAAATTTTTTAAAAGCCAGCATACCTGCAACATTAATTTTGATTTTAAGATTGATTCCCTTAACTTTTAAAGCAATATTTAAATCTGCGTGTCATTCAAGAAGTATACAAAAAAAAAAAAAATGAATTATCACAGTTACAATCGAAACGTTTAAAAAATATGCTCTCTAAATGAAACGAATACACAATACACCAAATAAAAATAATGTGGAGAGATTGAAAAAAAAAAGCAAAAAATCTTTTAACACAAAGTTATCCTAGAAATAAATTCAATAAAAAATATTGAATTGAATTTACCTTGAATTATATTCTATGCAGAAGATTTAATATGATTAATGTTGATGCCAGCCTAAGAAGTTATAATCATTTCCGATGATTCATAGCTCTTGTTTTAATTTCATGTTCGGCTTGGGGCAATTATTCACTCTTTTAATTCAATTATGAAATGATGATAAAAAAAATTGACTAAAGCGCTGTTCAGCTATCTGCAAAAGGCTCTTTTTTTCCCCTTTCATTTATTATTATTAATTAATTGGCCAGGTTTTTCTTTTATTTATTTTATTTCTTGGAAAAAAGGTTTCACACCCGTCGAATATACACATACATTGAAAAATGAATTAAACAAATGAACAATTAATCGCAATAAAAAATTATCAAAGTTGGTTAATTATAATTACCGTGTAACAATAAATAATTTTTTATAAGTAGTAGTTTTTTTTTAAAATTATTTTGACCCTCTAACTTGAAAGAAATAATGCAACAGTATTTTTCATGCTTTTTTAATGAATTATTTACTAATCCATAAAAAAAAATTTATACATTAAGATTCTTTTCTTAAGTAATGAATTTTTTCTTTCATTTTTTTTGTTCGTAATTTTTATTATTATTATTATTACGGAAATGAAGTTTAACTTTTATCTTCAAAATAATCATATCAAAAAAATGTTTAATTTTTTCTTGAATATTTAAAATTGGCATATTCTTTTCTTTGTTTTATCTAATCTTAGACATCAAAAATTTTAAATGGAAAAAAAAATTGGGAAAAAAATCACCTCTAAAACCTTTCCTCTTTTAAACATCTAATTAAGTTAGAGTCTAACACTGTAAAATTTAAATTTCGTTCATGAATTTACTTATAAAAAATAATTAGTTTTTAAATTGAATTGTTAAAACATCGGTCAGATTGCTGACTAAAACTGCTCTATTATTCATTTTTCAATATTCCTCAAGAAAATGATTTTCATGAATTGGCTTCATAAATAGATATATACAGTGAAATAAAATGTTAAAATAGAGTTCGAAAAAAAATCATCTAAAATCATAAATATTTAGTTTAATTATCGAATTTAATTTAAATCTGTCTCAAAATAAATTCCGTACCTCTTCAACAAATGCGGAAACTATATCATGAATTTGGTAGACTCGTGCTGCCATCTATTGTAATCATTATAAATCTTTTCAATATGTAGTGGCAGTTAAAGAAAGTTTGGTTTATTTTCGAAAACTTAAAAATATATAGAGAGAAATATATATATTATATATACATATATAATATATATGTATTAAATTTTAACCATATATTTTTATATTTAAAATATAAAAATATACATTTAAAACAAAAATAAGGGGAAAAAAGCAATGAAGGAAATTAAACATTCTATTTTCCCTGCTCTAATCATCTGAAGTGAATGAAATGAATCATCTTACTGGAGTCTTTCTGCAATAACTAAAAGAAAGATCCTAAGAAAAATTAAATAATTTATATAATTCAGCTAAAATCATTAAAAGAATTCCAGTTTCGCGATTTTTTTTTTTTCTCCATTCTCGAAATAAAAGGCACAAAGTTCTAATATTCAATATTCAAGGAATATTCCAGGCCTGGAACATTGTATTTATAATTAAGCCTGTAATATAAATTACAAGATCCTTCTACTATTCTATTACTTAATATTATATATTTCTTTATTCAGTAACTTTTCCCCATACACAATAAATAAAGTTCTGTGCCAATTTTCAAAATAACATGCAGATTAATTCCAATGAGAGTATAAGTCAGTAATAAACATAGAAACATTTGCCTTAAAACATTTTAATGCATCTATTTATCTATACTTTTCTAGAATTTACTTTATAACCATTTCACTTCAGCAAAATAATAATTACTTGTTCTGCACTTTATTTTCATTTTATATAAAATTTTATTACCTATATATTTCATAAAGAATTAATGTCCCTTAAGTTTCAGCTTTTAAAATGATTCATATCTGGAAAAGGGGCGAATACTTTCATCTTATGAAACTAAAGAAATCCTTTTAAAAGAAATAAAAGCAAATTGATTCTAAATTTTCACATTATCAAAAAAAGTGATTATAATTATGTACAATAATTTTAAGTTCATTTTTACTTTACCATATTTTACTTATTTCTACGAAGAAATTACTGTTGAAAATAAATCAGTCGACAGAGTTTGGCATTCGTTATTCAAATTGAAAAATAATTAGCGATGGATAATTGTAATGTGGAATTTTTTTGGAAAAAGTGGGAATATTTATCTTATGTCAAAACCTGCTTACTATCATTTATGAGCTTATAAAACACACAAACAATTTTTTGAAATTTTTCGATCACTATTTTGGAAAAGACTTCATGTTTTCGAACCGTGTTCAATCCAATGTTCTATTATCCAACGTATCTATTGTCAGCATTGCTTGCATAAAATAAAATTACGAAAATCACTTTTTTAAATTTTCCATTTATTACTTTTTTAATCATAGAATTTTTTAATCATTAGAATATATATTCTTATCATAATCAAACGATTAAAATTTAACTATTAATTTCTTCATCATCTAAAATACGAATTTAATAATATTTTTCAACTAATATTAATTAGAAAATGTAATGTTGATATCACCAAAAAAAGGTGAAATTCAACTAATTCAATAATTTCCTTTCGGCATTTGTGTGAATTCATATCTTTTATTCCTATTTTTAAAACAAACTAAAATAAAATATTAATTTTTTTTTCAGATTTTCTTTTTATTGATGATAACTGGAGCAAGTCTCCAACTAACAAATGCCGGAAAACCTGAAGAAGAACCTCGCAAATTGAAATACAGAGGGCCAGTGGTGTATTCTAACCTACCTCCACCTGTCCTCTACTTTCCTAACTTTCCACCGAATCCAAAAATTTCAAGTCGAGGTGATGGTGAGGAAAAAACCATAGAATACGTTCCCTACCCTTACGAAAATCTTCCACTACTGGTGTATCAATCAAATAATCAGCCACCAGTCCATGTTGTTGAAAAAAGTCAGGATTCAACACAGGGGGCACAGCCCCAAAATAATAATGCCCAAATTCACCAGCAGTCTGGTCCTCCTGCTCCTGCAATGCCCGATTACTTGAAAAATAATCAACAACAATATCAAAATATGCAACCACAAACCCAGAAGGATTCTAATTCTTACAGTGCAGCTCCTCAGCTATTTCCAGATCTCGAAAATCAACAGTATTTAAGCATTGGCATTTCAACTTATCAAACAGAATTGCCAAATGTTTTATATGGTGCACCTGAACCTCCAGCTCCTTCTAGTCCTCAACAGAAACAGAATATGGCATCCTATCAAGTACAAAATAACATGAATCCTAATGCTCAACAACAACCATCCTATACAGTTGCTGAAAATAATCCACAGATGGGACATCAGCAACCATTAATGATGTATAATGACAACCCACAACCTAATCAATACGTAACAAATGTTGCCATGCAACCTCAAATGCAAAACGTAGCGTATGGCCAATCACAATCAAATATCCAAAGAATACCTGATCAAAAACCTCCTGCACAAAATCAGTATGCTCAAATACCACAACAACCTCCTACAGTTGGATACTCTGTGCAACAAGATTATAGTCCGAAACAAATGCCGTCTAGTATTCAAGAACTGATAAAACAGCAAGGGGGTGGCGACAAATCCAGTTCCTACCAATACTCGAGTAATTTAATGCCCACCAATTCGCAGGGCAATTCGCATTACAATATGCAGCAGCAGGGAGCTGTGCAAGATCAGCCTCAGCTTCAAAAACTCCAAGTGCAAGTTCAAGCAACTACTGAAAATGAACCAGATAATGATCCAGATCAAAGAGTTCTGAGTATTGCTCTTTATCCTTATGATATTCGCGGAAATAACTATAAAGAAGAAGCAAAGCAATTTTATAAAATTGTCATTCCACCATTAGATGGTCAAAATGCCGAAGACAACTCATATGGTCCTCAGATATCAAATCCAATGGAAATGCAAGGACAAAGTTTTCAATACCTGAAAATGGAAAATAATGGACCAATGGCACAACCTGGACCAAAGCAAATGAACTATCCATCAAATCCTGCAGAAATGCAGCAGCAAGGAATGACAATACAAAAACCTCAGGCAATGATAATACAGCAGCCGACTCAAATGCAAAGACAATATGCAATGAAAATGCAAAGGCAACAAGCAATTGATATTCAAAAACAAAGAGAAGAGCAGATGAAAAGACAAAGGGAAGAGCACATGAAAAAACAAAGGGAAGAACAGATGAAAAAACAAAAGGAAGAGGAGATGCAAAATCAAAAGGCAATGCATATACTACGCCAAAAAGTAATGGAAATGCATAAACAGAAAGTGATGGACATGCAACAAGCGATGGGAAAACAAAAACAACAGAAATCACAAAACCAAGGTCAAAATTTAAAATTGTCCAATGCAGGTTCGCAAACAAGAGCAAATACACAAAAGCAAAATATTAAGCAAGAGGCACCTGGAAAGTCTACAGAAGCTCAAGATGATGCAATAGAATATCAACAAATTTTAATTCACATTCCCCATGCCTTAGCGGCACAACCTCAAATTGTAGTGCAACAAGGTGATATCGATGAAGCTGTAAATCCATATGCAAGTACAGATCAAGTATCAATCTTGAAGAACGATACCGATAAATTCTTGAATGCTGTCGCAACACACATTAAACAACAACCATCTTACTCCGATGCAAATAAACAACATATAATCACACTGCAAGAATCGGAAAGTTTCAGAGGTGCACTAAACCCACATTTCATTAAACAAACCCAATTTATAAAACTCCCAAACGAAAATCCAGCTGTATCTGAACTTTACCGAGATCATTATAGTTATGTTAGGCCTCGACCAAAACCTTCGTTTCGAAGCAGGCATCCAGGAGCATATGCAAGTTCAAACTATCATTTTACAACTACAAACCCCATGTTTTTAAATTCTCCTTCATTCCGAAAAAATAATCTTAGATATCCTTCCTATTCCTTTACAGAACCACAAACTCTTCTCCAAAGTTCATCTCAACAATATCATAATGTTTTCAACCCATACCCAGACGAGCTCATCGCTGAAGCTAGTTTTCAATCACCAAATTATATTCCGTTAGTTAAACCTGGACAGAATGCCATGTCAGTTTTAAACGCACCTCAGTTTCAAACCAGCTTTGCTGGGCCAATCAGAATCAATGCTGGGCCACCACCTCCTCCCTTTGGTCCCATGTCCCATCAAATGATTTATGGCAATCGATACATCCCTCCACCATCTAGCGTCCATGCAGGTAGTGGTAAATATGGAGGTTTCATTAAAAAACTGACAACCTTAAGCAACATGATCTTGTCCCAGTCTTTAGGGATGAAGTCTCAGATAACTCCAAGAGAAGAGACAAAAGAACCAGAAGAATATAATGTGGATGAAGTTGATGATTTCACATTGGAAGATGATAATATCCAAGAAAATGCGAAGGACAATAGCAGAGGTTCTGATGGCATTTCGGTCTCCAAGGAGAAATTGTCGAAGAGAGTTTCTAAACCAGTGGAAGATATTTCTCGACCACCTATTATAGTGTACAAAGGATCGAAGCCACCTGTGGAAGTTTATGGAACTAAAGATGATATAGAGAAAGGGAAAGGTCCAATGAAGAAAGCGACTCTGAAGGAGACGAGTGCTAAAATAGATAGAAACGAAGAGGTAGATTTCGTCAAGACGATGTACTCCATCTTACCCAAATTAGTTAAGCGTTCCATAACCAACAGAAATGATGAAGATGTACTAGATAGTGAGTTGGAGGGAGGGAATCCAGCGAAGGAAGATACGATAATCGACGAACTCGAAGCTTTTGTGGATTCTGAGGATGAAACTGGTAAAAAGGAAGCGACATCTCAAATTGAAGGTTCAGTTCAGTCAGTAAATTCAAACAGCAAACCGACATTTGCAGTTAATGAAGATATCGAAAACGTAATGAAACTTTTGCATAAAGAAGAAAAATCTGATATATTTCCATCATAACCTGATGAATTTTATAGCTGATATGTTTTAAATTATGTGTGTTATAACAAATCAGCTCTTGACGTGACTTTCTGACTTTTCAAACGTTTGTTGTTCCTTGTATGAAACACATGAAAAAGCAAAGGCCACCGTTCTTATAATATATTAATCAATTCCTTTTTTTTTATAAGGTCAAAAAAATAGATGAAATTTACAAAACTTTAATGAATTAAGCAGATGAGATTTTAGTTTCTATAAACTTGTATGAATCAACACAATGGCCATTAAACTGATAATCTTGGAAATTTAGAGGATATAATTGAACATGAAAGTTAGGTAATTTTCCTTAACCTTACAAGTGGCACAGATGCTTTTTCTGTAGTTTTTGTCCAATGGTCTGGTTACCATTAAGGCATTATTCTAGCTTCTTTAAATCACCTTACAGATAGTTTTGTATATTCTTGCTCAAACTGTATCATAGCATGTGTAATGAATGGAGTAAATGAATTAAAAATGAGAAAAATTTGAAAATTGAATCTTTTAAATGGACAATTACAGACAATACTCGAAAATGAAACTTTAATATTTTGCTTATGTATAAAAGGAATTTTTGAGTTACAAAATAAGTATATATTTATGATAATAGCAGACTTCTAAATAATGTAATGAAATAATAGATGTTTCATAACATAATGGAATTAAACAGAAATTAAAGTATTTTCGCAAATAATTTCTCTACAATTTTTCAATATTTTTAAACTGTTTTAAACATTCATCTTAGATGATATGCTAAAGATGCAATAAATAATTATAGCAGATATTTAATTTATCCTGAAAAAATAAGTAAAATTACAATTATTATCTAAATTTACTAAAAAAGAAATGACATAAAACCAAAATTTGATCATCAGAAAAAATACTAATTTAGCAGTGTAACAAGTTAGTTTGTAATCGAATAATTATATTATAATAATTACTTCGTATTACTTGAATTAAATTATAAACTTATGTGAAATATGAGTATCAGTACGTCTTTAGTTTAAAAAACCATGATAAAAAGTTCATTTTGTCGTTTTCATGTCTTTTCTATGTTCTGCCTTATATTTCAAATTGAAGATCCATTATACTACAACTTACAATTATTTTAAATACATATGCGCACAATTACTCTCTGGTGTTTAGGTACAAATTAGACATAATAAATTTTAGAATTTGTTATTTTTTGTTTGTTTGTAAAGTGATATTTGTGGTACAATGATTTTTTTTAAAAAATAAACTGTGCCGATTTTTGTCTTGTAAATACTTTTTGTAAGTACAGTTTGATTAAAAATTTGTATTTTAATATACATGTGTTAAGTGTCTTTCATTTCTATTTTTATGAAAAAGGGGGGGGGAAACAATTCATCTTTCTATATATGCATTATGTAAGACTATTAGATTTATTTACAATTTTTTTATACTCTTTATAAATATATCCCCCCTCCTTTTTTTTTCCTTTTTTAAAGTATTACTTTGTACTGGAATTTTAAATTCAAAAAATAATGTAATAATTGGGATTAAAAAGGTTAATATAAAATTATGTCTCAATATTGTATATAATCATAATCTAACAAACCAAATAAGTTCAGTTTTGAAGCTAAATAAAAGTTTTCTTTTGGGGGGGGCGAGGACTTTTTAAAGTTTAATTATGATTTAAAAAATACTTAGATGTTTTACTACTCTTCCTTAGAATTTATGGCATAAGAAAAATAAGATTGAACTGCAAGAGTGTATAATTCAATGATATATTTCTACTCATTATATAATTCAATTAAGAAAAGAAAGGCTCAAGAAACAAATTTTTACTAACACGTTTTTATTAAATCGTTTTCTTATGTCTATTCATATATCTATTTGGTACAAATTTTGCAATCGATTTTAAATTAACTTTCTGATGTTAAACATAGCTCAGAATTGGAGCTATATTAACTCGCAATATTAACTCGCATTCTTATCTCTTCACTACAAATTTTGTTCATCGGGAAGTTGGTTTAAAATCGATTTAAAATTACACATAGAGTAAAAAACAGAAAATAATTATTTAATATTTTTTTCAGTATATCACGTTAATTTTTAAAGTTTGTGATTATGGACTATTAAAATACACAACCACAAATTTTCAGAACACATTGTAAGGGGTTTTATAAATCGTTATGGGGATTAACAATTTTTAGCCCGTTTTAAAAGGACATTTTTAAATTTTTTAAAAAATAATTATTATATTACTAGTGGGCTTTGGCGGTTAAATGATTTCAATATATTTCATAATTTAAAAAAATGCCTGATACTATAATTAAATAAAATTCAGATTGCATTAAAAAGTTATTTCATTTTTTTTTTTAATTTTTACACATATCACTTTTTTATCCTTAATTTGACCCTTCGTTTATACCCGATATACTAAAATCAACTCCCTGGAAATTTATCCAGAAAATTAAAGTTTTATATTTTAATTCATCAAAAATTTAATGGCTACTTAAAATTTCTTCTATAGAAATTAAAATTCAATAAAAAAAAAGTTCACCAGCGTGAATACCCAAGCATTCATATTCTTGTGATGCAAAATGAAAAGAAATTTAATCATTCTAATTTTTAAGTTACTTTTTTATGCAATAAATATTTTAAATTGTTATGTCCTTAAAAACAAAAGTTAACTGTTCATTGATTTATTCAAATTTTATTTTGTCTTTCTTCTATCTGCAAATGTTAAAAATGGATGAAAGAAAGGGAAATGAATGTTTTGCTTTATTTTATTGCCGCAGTGCTTTTTTGCATTGGCGGAATTTCTGACCTTGAGGAGTTCCCATTATTGATGTGTTTCGTACAGAGTTCGCTTCATTAAGAATTCAATGACAAGTATGAAAAAGATTCTTTTTCTCTCTCTCTCTCTTTTTTTTTTAAAGCAATCGTGTGCAAGAAATTTCGTTCAAGGTTTTTGAAATCGTCGTTAAAACTTTCATCGTTATTTGGCAGCTAATCCGCTATTAAATTTGCATTATCGTCCGCCAACAAAATATTTTAATGGGTAAAGAATTTTATCTTGGGCGATTTCCAAATGCACGTGGATATTTTCTGAGTTCAGAGCACACTTTTCACTTTTTCGTATGTTACGTAGTATAACAAAAGTATAATAATCATAAAAAAAAAAAAAAAAAAAAAAAATTGAACTCGAACTCGTGATTTCAACGAATTGCACGTTTTAAAGCTCCTCGAGTACAAAAAACAAATTTTTGAAAATTATTCGTCTGTATGTGATAAAGATAACCCAAAAACGCTTTGATCTGTACAGATAAAATTTGATACA
>JAPMOR010002303.1:710-18539 GCA_026543865.1 Argiope aurantia
TTTTATCATATTATTTAACATTTTATAATGCTACCACTTTTTTATATCTTGTTCATTGTATTAAGAGACACTGCCATGGAGTTTTATCTATCAGTTTCTATTTTTACATAAATTTACATAAAAACGCGTTCTACTTATTTTAACCGTATGTCTGGCGCAGTATGGTCAAGTTCGGCTTTTGCGCCAATAAACCTCATAATCCATCCATCCCTTTATGATTTACTCTCCACTACGCTTTCTGCTGTCTCCTTTTCTTCTTTCCCTCGAGGGTGGGCGAGGGAGCTCTCCATGAGAAGCTGTCGCCGCTCTGTTTGCTTCTTGCTTCTCATGGACAGCCAAAACCCCCACGTGTTGGCCGTGCGTGGCGACCCATTAGACGGGTGGTGCACTGTGGTCCCCGGTGTATCAATCGGCCGGTACCTAGTCACCTAAGTGGCTAGTCTGCTAGGGATCAAGCGAAGGGGTTACTCCTTGGGCTTGGCGTTAAGGGTGGTCACTGTCCCCGGGGGTAACTCCCAGCGTATAGGTGCCAGTTAGCATTATGGTAAGTGCTGAGGTTAGGAATACCTAGAGCCAGTTACTGCCATCCCTAGTAGGGCTCCGTGGTGGGCGATGCCGCTGGGCCTGAATCCCCATCAATTATGTAACAAATAGAAATTACTAGAATATAAAAAACAGGATATTAACTTTTCAAATGCTGCGCAAATAAAAACACTGGATTAAAAAAGAAATATACGTTGTTTATTTGTTACTTGAGCTACGAGCTCTCCAAGCAACATATTTTTCAAAATCTTTAGAACTACAAAACAAATAAAATTAATTATTCTAAACATTTTTTGTGCATCAAACGATATTTTACATGTTGCCAATTTTTTATAAGAACAAACAATCAAATTGATATAACAGACGATAAAAAATATAAATAAATATCACTTGAATAAAGTAAATATCAAATACGTGAAATTAAACAAATAATAAATGTATTATCCAATTAATTATACGAGAATAAAAATAAATATCACGTGATCTTAACAAATATCGTATGGGCAAAAAAAACTTCGCTCCCTTCACTGGGCAACAAAAGAATCAAACTTCATCTCCAATTCATTTCGACAAATTTTTTATCATAAAGCGCATTTCAACAATCAATGAAACTTTTCATAATGTTTCACCTTTTCTCGTTGAAAAGTCCATTACTGGATCACTTGGCACTGTATCATCGACCCGGAAACTACGATCTGGTGATTTGCTTGTGGAAGTGAGTTCCCGAAAGCAGTCACAACAAATATTGAAACTTAAAACATTGGGAACAATATCTGTAAGCGTAAGTGCTCACGCTACATTAAATTCTTCAAAGGATGTAATAACGTGTGGAGAATTGTTTAATGATTCCATTGAAAAAATTACCGCGGAACTGAAACCCGAAGGAGTAACTCATGTACGCCGTATAACTATCCGGCGGGATGGACAACTCCTTCCTACTAAGCACTTCATTCTCACGTTTAACAATCCTAAATTACCTGAATCTGTGAAAGTTGGTTATATGAAATTGGCGGTTAGGACATATATTCCAAACCCACTCCGTTGTTTCCAATGCCAACGCTTTGGGCATTCTAAAACCAGCTGCCGCGGGACTCTCACCTGTGCCCGCTGTGGAGAAAAAGGCCATGACAACCAACAGTGTTCTGCACAGGAAAAGTGCGTGAACTGTGATGGTAACCACAGTTCCTTTTCTCGATCTTGCCCCCGTTGGACATTGGAAAAGCAGATTGTATCGGTTAAATTTAAGGAAGATATTCCATACCCTGAGGCCAGGCAAAAAGTACTTGCTCAAACGCCAACACCAGGTGTGACTTACGCTTCTATTACCAAAAAACAATTTTGTGCAAATTGCTCCTGTGCAAATTGTGTGCAGAATATGCCCAAAACTAAACCTCTACCAAAAGGGACTGATACAGATTCTGAAAATTCAATAACTAGTGCTTCTGAGCCCAGTAAACCGGAAAAGCATCAACGCAAAGTAAAACCGAACAAAGCATTAAAGCTTAAGATTTCAAAACGTGGTATCCCTCAAAATAATCTTCATCAAAAAATGAAAAAGTCAACTTTGCATAATTCTGTCGCTCTGGGACTTGCGAGTCAGGGCATAGTCCACAAGGATTTATCATCCATTTTTAGTGGCGTACCCAAAAGTCCCGATAGCATTTCACTTCATCCATCTGAAGAGGATGATAATGACCTCCAAATGAGTTGCGAGTTATCGCCAACTCCATCTAATGTTCCTAACACTGCTTTTAAAATACACGCTTCTTAATGGGTTTTTCTATTTCATGGAACTGTCGTGGCATTCGTCCCAAATTAAATGAAATTAGGACAATTCTTAACAAATTTCATCCCGCTTGTCTCTGCCTTCAAGAAACTTTCTTGAAGACAAACATCCCACTAAAATTACGTGGTTACAATACCGTTCGGAAAGATACAGAAAACGGCTCGCGTAATTCTGGAGGCGTCTGTATTCTAACCTCCAATTCCTTTCCGAGCACACCTCTCTCACTCCATACTGATTTGCAAGCTGTGGCTGTTCAAGTGCATGCAAAAGCACTAATTACAGTTTGCTGTATCTATTTACCACCTAATGCTTCTGTTAGTCAACAAGATCTTGACAATTTAGTTGATCAACTTCCAGCGCCGCTTATTCTACTTGGTGACTTTAATGGCCATTCTACTTTGTGGGGTTCAGATAGAACAAATTCTCGTGGGCGGCAGATCGAACAGTTTATTTCTAATAACTGTCTCTGTCTGCTCAATAATGACGAGAAAACTTATTTTCATGAACCAACACGCTCCTTTCACAATCTAGATCTTGCAATATGTTCGCCAATTCTCTTGCCGTATTTGAATTTTACAGTTGAAAATGATCTTCACAATAGTGATCATTTCCCTATAATAATTTCTCATGCTGACAGTGGCGGTATGATTCAGAGTCCGCCTTATTTTCTGTTTCAGCAAGCGGATTGGTCTGCATTCACAAAACGGGCAAAAATTACTGAAGCTATGGTTTATACAGCAGATATATCGGCAGCGGTACAACAAGTCCTTGATAGCATTATTAATGCTGCAAATAATAGTATTCCCAAGCGTTCCCCACGTCTAAGAAAATTTCGTAGACCGTGGTGGAATAAAGCTTGCCACGATAGTTACAAAAAACAAAATCAACTTTGGAACAAATTCCGTAGGTGTCCTACTACGGATAATCTCATTGCTTTTAAACGAGCTAAAGCTTATGCTCGCAGTATCCGTCGGCGTAGTCAGAGGGAATCCTGGCTTAAATATGTTTCTACTATCACTTATTCTACTCCTAGCAAACAATTATGGAAGAAAGTCAAAGCAGCCAATGGAATATACCCCGATTTTTCCTTTCCTGTATTAAAATCGGGAAATGTGGTATACTCTTCGCCTTTTGAAGTTGCCAATAATCTCGGGTATACTTTTGAAAAAGTTTCCGCTGTAGATTCATACAGTCCATCATTTCTGGTGGTTAAGAAGCG
This sequence comes from Argiope aurantia, assembly GCA_026543865.1. NCBI lineage: Eukaryota > Metazoa > Arthropoda > Arachnida > Araneae > Araneidae > Argiope > Argiope aurantia. The sequence goes on from JAPMOR010002303.1 coordinate 4,259, forward strand.
AGCGGAAGGAAGTAAATTACAATTTAATTCCCGTAGATCTCTTCCATATAATTGCGAATTTAGTTTGTTCGAATTGAAAAGTGCACTGGCTTCCTCTAATGCTAGTAGCCCTGGTCCTGATGGTATAACTTATAATATGCTTCGCCATTTGGACGAGGTCTCTCTTTCCAATTTATTAAAGTTATTTAATAGAATATGGACTGAGCATGAGTTTCCATTACAATGGCGTGAAGCTATAGTTATCCCAATCCTTAAACCTGGAAAAGATCCTGCAAACCCTCTGAACTATAGGCCAATCGCTTTAACTAGCTCGATGTGTAAAACTTTCGAACGCATGGTCAATGCCCGCCTGGTATTCGAATTAGAAAAACATGATTACATTTCGCCACTACAGAGTGGTTTCCGCCGTGGACGTTCAACTTATGATAACATCGTCCTTCTGGAAACCCAAATTCGTAATGCTTTTGTACGAAGAAACCACCTTGTTTCTATCTTTTTCGATATAGAAAAAGCTTATGACCGTGCGTGGCGCTATGGTATTCTACGAACTCTCTTTAACCTAGATTTTAGAGGAAATCTCCCTATTTTTATTCAAAACTTTTTAACCTCGCGTACTTTTCGAGTACGTCTTGGTAATTTTTATTCCGATATTTTTAATCAAGCTGAGGGTGTTCCGCAAGGGTGTGTTCTCAGTGTCACTCTTTTCATAACCTATTTTAGCGAAATTCTTAATCAGCTTCCTCCATCTGTTCAAGGTACGCTCAATGTTGATGATCTGCAGATCTCCACTCAAGGTTCTAATATGCACCTAATTGAACGGCAACTGCAGAATGCAGTCAACAAACTAGTTTCGTGGTGTGATAAAAATGGGCACACTCTTTCTCCGGAAAAGAGTCGTTGCTTGCATTTTTGCCGAAAACGACAGCTGCATCCAGAACCTGTGATCAATATTCGTGGAACTGCCATTCCCTCTGCCGATGAAATTCGGTTTTTAGGTGTCATTTTTGATAGGAAGCTCACTTTTCTTCCGCATGTCCTGCATCTGCGGAAGAGGTGCGAGAAATCTCTCAACATCCTGAAGGTACTATCTAATACTTCCTGAGGGGCTGATCGTACATCCCTCTTACGGATCTATCAGGCCGTCATTTTATCCCGCATTGATTACGGGTGCATGGTATATGCATCTGCTCGTCCTTCCGTTCTGCGAAAGCTTGATACGATACACCATTCTGCCCTTAGAATTTGCTCTGGTGCTTTTCGCACATCACCAGTAGAAAGCCTGTATGCCATATGCAGTCAATTTCCTTTAAATCTTCGACGTAAGAAGATAGCCGCACAATACTATTTTCGAATGCTATCAGCTCCGAAACATCCTGTTAATCACCTGTCTCTCCCGGTTGGTCTTCGGAGACTTTATGATGCTCGCCCGTCTCACATTCCTCCATTTAATGAGAGGGTTAAAGCTTTCGTTCATGATTCGGGACTTACCGAGGTTTTAATTCAACCAATAAATTTCTATTCTTTTCCTCCTTGGGATGTTCCACAATTTTCATTTTTGAACCCTTTTTCTGGTTACGATAAATCTACAACAGCACCGATTGTTTTTCAGCAGCTCTTTCACTATCACCGTTGTCAATACTACCCTTATACAGAAGTTTTTACTGATGGATCAAAATCCAACCGGCATGTTGGTAGCGGAGTAGTGTTTCCCTCAGAAACTTATAACTATCGCCTGCCCACGTCTTTCTCGGTTTTTACTGCTGAATTGATTGCAATAGCTTGCGCTCTTCAACTGATTTCAGCTTCTTCTAACCAGACATTCTGCATTTATACTGACAGTATCAGTGCTTTGAGGTCTCTTTCCAATTTCAACAACCGGATGCATCCTGTTGCTATGGAAATCCTTGTTCTTCTTCGCGATCTTGAAAAAAGAGGCGCAAAAATTTTATTTTGTTGGGTCCCGAGTCATGTCGGAATACCCGGAAACGAAATGGCAGATGTTGCGGCAAAAACGGCAAGTTCTTTGTTACAGCGTGAACTTCCATATGACGATGCAAAAAAATATTTTTCTGATCATGTTCGCGCTTTGTGGCAGCAATCCTGGGAACAGCAAACTTCGAATAAACTACACTTTGTTGATCCAATGACAAGTGTATGGTCTGTTATCCCTGTACGTGCATTAGATGTTAAATTGACTCGACTGCGAATTGGCCATGCCCGCTTTAGCCATAAGCATCTTTTATTTGGGGAACAATGCCCTTCATGTCCAAAATGCCATGTAATTTTAACAGTCAAACATGTTTTAATAGAGTGCCCTAATTTTAATCCACATCGCTTAAAGTTTTTTAATTCGCTATCCAACAAGTTGCGAGAGATTGTGGGTGAAAGTCCTCACCCTAACATTTTTAAATTTTTACATAACATTGGTTTTTTACATTCTATTTAGTTTTGCTTCCTCAATTTGTTAAATTTTCGTCTTTAATTTGTTTTTCGCCTTTATTAGAAAATATGAAAAGTATATTATTTTTAGAGTACTAGTTTTAATACGTTGCCCTTTGAAATTTAGCTTTTTATATATAAATTTCATAGTATTACTTTTTATATGAATTTGATTTATCTCACCATTCGAGTGGCGCAGCATGGCCAGATTTGGCTTTTGTGCCAAAAACCTTAAATAAACAACAAACCACGAACCATCATTAAAACTTTTTGTATCTCGTTATTTCGAATCCACGGTAGTGAAACATCACGGAATAAAACAATTTCAGTTCGAATAAGTTAAAGATGCGATTCATTCCATCGTTTGAATGTCGCGATGAATTTATATTTCTTTATTAATCACCTTAATTAAAATTGTCGGCAAGCTGGCAGAGACAAATATTCAGATTTTGAACAGTTCTCAGTGAGACGGATATTTTAAATAGCACGTTTATCTTTAAATTCAGAACCCTATCTCCGTAATTACTTTCAATTTTCAATGACATTTGACTTCATTAGGATTTCTTATGCATTTGATTTACGCTTGCGGATTCGAATCAGACTAAAAGATGCATAAAAATGGACACATCTTTAACATTCGTAACAGTCATCGTATCTTTACAGAACTAATGTCGTTAGAAAAAAAAATTCGAGAAGTAGGTTCATTTAAAAATTAATTACTTGTTTATTTTAAAGTGTAAATTCATAGTAAATATAATAATTATTTCTCCGAAATCATTCTGGTTACGGCTACTTTTTTAAGGCAGAATCAACACAGTCATAAATTTAGCCTCCTAACAAAATTTCGGAAGTAGCATTTTTGAAAATGGTTCTTCCAAGGTTAAATGGGATATGAACGTTTAACGATATTTAGTAAATTATTAAACATTTTAAAACTAAATACTTCCACTTGCTGAATCAAAATTATATTTTGCAAGTTCACGAATCCATTCATAAAAATATTAAATTTTCGTTATGAAGCTTTAAAGATGATAGAAATAATTGCAAATTATGAAAATGAAATTTCAACACAGCTGTCGCGCTAAAATGTTGGAATCCAAACAATTGTGCGCTCATCTCCTACAGTTTCCAAAATATTTATGAAAATATCAAACTTCTCATTGCAGATGGGCGACAAACACTTTCTTCAGAGACCATTACAATATAAAATATAATATTTCTTATGAAAAATATTTCTCTCGAATTATTAAATATGCAGAAGAAAGTAATTTTATTTTGGAAATGCCTTTTCAAACGAACACATGAAATGGATCAGCTATTTTAATAGAACAATTGCTTTTCATTAGCATTTTAATAGATTTTATTGTTATAAATAGTATTTAAGAAGTTTTAGGAAAATGTTATTACTAATGGCTAAAATTTAAATAAGATGCAAGAGGTTTTTTTAGCAAGAATAAGAATTAATTAAAAAGCAAGAGTCTTCTGGTACCTGATATTTTGACAAGTTTGGTTCACATTTTAAAGCGGTAAGTACTGATAATATGCGATAACATCTTTAGCTGCAATCCTCTTAAAAATAATGACAGTTTTTGTAGAACAATCCGCCTTTTCATTTCTAGAATTATTATCTCATAATCCACACCAATATAATCTTTTAGTTTAGTTTTGCTATCAGAATTTTTTTTAACAATTTTACGAATAACGTTCGATGATTTGAAAGAAATTGTTCGATGGCCTAAGACAGAAAAATTGCCTACATGCAATAACAGCTTTATTTCTAATATTGAGAAAACATTGAATGACTCGACGAATCTCAAATTCGGTAGTATAGATGCCTTCAATGGGATGAATTCGATAAGAGAAGGATTGCAACTATAAAACGTTTAATAATAATTAGGAATTTTAAATATTAATCGCTCCTTAAATAAGAAATCTAATATTTGCGATTTAAAAACCAGCAAATAAATAATTTTTACGTAGCAAGATGCAAGGCGAGTTCCTATATTATGTATAGACCAAAATAGTTTAAGAAACTGCAATATTTTAATCATTTATCTTACTTCAGACAGACACGTATCGAAAATTTCACTTGACAACTTTCAGCATGTTGGCAACTCGTTGATTAAATCTGAATTTTCCCATGAACGACTCAATGTGCACATAAAGGTCAAATTTTTGTTTAGTGGGAATAAATTACTGTTACATGATTTAAGTATTTCTTTAATTGATTATTCTGGAAAACCTGCATTATTGGAAATAAGTCTTTAACATGAGAAAATTATTTTTTGAATTGCATTATTTTTGGCGACTGTCCCAGGAAGCTTCCCACTCCATTCCCTCGAAAAAATTTGAATTTCTGAATTTTAATTAATATTTCAAAAAACGTCTCCGAGGTGCACATCTCTATCTTACAAAGTATATATTTGCCAAATTTATTATATCTTAATTAAACAGTCTAACCGGAAGCAAACATGCGCATTCATTTTCATTATAAGTAGTGATGTGATATTTTAGGATAAAATTATGTATAGTTAATTATTAAATAATATTGCATGCAGTTTTTCTGTATAAATTTATATATATTGTGCAATAAATTTTTGACTTGAATTCATTACTTTAAATGAACCTCGTTGATCCAGGTTTCTAAACCCTGAAATCCTCTAATCTGATATTTGCCGGATTACCAAAAAACTATACTGTTTTAGCCTTTTGCACTCTGATGTCTCTTCGCTCTCAACAATCAAAATGGTGCAATATTTCGATGTTTTATCTTTTAAATTTCGATTCTTAAAAATACCTAAAAAACTGCAAGATGCGGATAAAATTTTCGGGAAAATTTAACTATTAGGATACCTCAGATGAGTGTTTTGCGCTTTATAGTATGATGAAAGAAGCCTAGTATTCATTTTGGGAGGCATTTTTCTGGTCAATTAATGAAAAATTATTTGATACCTTTGCTGTCATAACAATATCACACCCGAAATTTCCTGCAACTCCTCCCACTTTTGGAATTACCTTGTTTATATGCGGTAGAATGCATAAACCTAAGCATGTTCAATCAGTTATTTGATGATTCAAATTTTTTTGCACTTATACCATTATAATAAATTTATACCAAATTTCGTAGAATTGATTTTTTTCCCTTACACACGAAGAGATAGATTTCGGACAAATTTAGAGAAATTAAGAACCACAAAACTAAATTTCATTTATCTAGCTTAATGTGAGTTATCGTGTTCACAAACAGGCACAGTTGCAACACTGATATTTCTCATGGCTTGAATGCATAGAAGTTCACCAAAATCTCAAGGTATAATATTTCGCCGATTGTAATACTTTTTCTTTATATACTTTGAGAGAAAGAAATGGTTGAATGCTCTTTCACAACTCCTCCTCACGCTCCCGTCCCCCCACCCCCCAAAAAATTGTAGATCTTAAGTCCTTCGAGTTCTACGAATATTCGAAAATTTCATTTCCAAATCTTGTTCAAAAACTTTTTGTATTAGGTTGTCCCAAAAGTTTTCTGGTCGCGTTATGAATGGCCTTATCTGTCTACTTGTGCAAGTATTCAGGCTTATCTATTAGCCGTCTATGTCATCGGTGGAAGGACAATAGGTCTTCAACTGTCTCAAAGCCGGAACCACACTCCAAAAGGTAGTTTTGTCCATTTAGTTTGAGTGGAAAAGCGCAATTCCCTATGAACTCCTTCCTCAAGGTGAAACAAACTCTTTGAAATACTGTCATCAACTGGATCAATTGAAAGCTGCCATACCAAAAAAACGCCAAAATCAATAAACCAACGAGGCGCTGTTTTTCATCATGACAATGCGATACCACATATTGAATTGCAGTCTGAAGAGAGAAACTGACATACGATTGGGATCTTTAATCGCATCCCGAAAGCTCTCCAGATCTCGCTCCGTTCAATTATTATTTCTTCCTGTCCTTAAATTATTTTTTTATTTGCGGTAAGCGCCTGAAAGCCATCAGCTAAATAAAAGCGCTCCTCGAGGATTATTTCTTGTCCAAAAAAATAGCAATTTTGGAAAGAAGTCAATGAGACTGAGAGATGGAAGAAGGTAATAGAGCAAAAGGGTTCATATATAATATAATAAATAATGTCTTAAACAGTAAATATTGTGCATTCATTTCATATTTGAAATAGAAAAGAAGCTTATGGGATACTCCAAAGTAGTATATAAATGTATAACTCTGCATCACTTTGCAAAGTGATACAGACTTATACATAATTTTTGACGAGAGAGCTCTTATGAATCGCAAGACGAGAGAAGGCCATCGGTGAGTTGTTAGCAGAGAGAGAAAGTGGAAAATAAATCCGGTTGAACGAACAACGCAAGTGAATATCATCAGCAAAAGAGGAAATGGGTCGTTCCTTCGCTGCGACTAAACGAAAACCAGTTATTCGATTAACGGATAAGTATAACGGATAGAGGAAGAAGTGTTTTCGCAAAGCATTCGCAAAGTTCAAACCAAGGCTATCTAGTCTGAAATTAACGTTATTGTCATTATGTCTAACAAATGTGTTAGAGTAAAGTGATTCAAGGCGAAGAAAAATCAAAAATATATCTTTGAATGCCTCATTAAAGGGTTTTGAAATGCGACTCAAGATTAAATTTAAATAATTCGTAAATATGTAATAGAGGGGAAACTTCAACAGTGCATTAGGTAGAAAATCGTTCCGTCGGTTAAAAGGCGTTTCACAATTTAACTGCTAGAGGTTCGATAGTCTAGGAGGTAAAGAACGCGCAAAATATTCCTAGACTATCGAATCTTTTTTGGAAATTGGGGATACGAGTTCGAATCTAGTTAGTAAAAATATAAACGCTGATATAGAGGGAGAGGGGGGGGGGGGTTGCGTTTATAAAAGTAAGCGCTCGACTTCTCTGCGATTAAAATGGATGAGATTGATCGATTCTGCGGAACGGATTTAACGCACCTCGCTGCGATAGCTCCGATTAACGAGGAATTGTTTTTAGAAATATCTCAATCTTTATTCTGCGATGAAATGACTATCATAAAAATAGGGTTTCTACTCTCATTCTCGCAACGGCTTATAAATAGAGATCCGAGCAGGAAAACATTCATTCTCGAACAAGTCTTTAACGTATTATGTAAAAGATTCTCTTTATAAAGATGTCTACTTACGAAAAATACAAATCTTTGCAAGTAGTCATCTTGTTGCTCGTCATCGTAATAGAATTCTTTTTACTTATAAGTTATATATGCGTGCACTCACCAGCAGATACGAGTGAAAAAGTTAACATCACAAACACCTCTTGCTTTCTGTCCGAGCATCTCGGTCGAAAAATATTTCTTCACGCCTGCTATAAAAATGATAAGAAAGTGTTCGACATAAGATATTTCCGATCGGAAGCGGCTCACCTGAACGAATCAAGATATCTCAAGCCTCAAATTATAGGAGTTCAATTAACAGAGTTAGAATTTAAGAAAGTATGTGAAGCATGCTGAAGTTAAGACATCCCTCAACATGCTGCATCGTCGGTCCCAGCCAATCGGGAAAATCATCTTTGGTTCGTCAGATGTTACACAACAATGTGTACGATTACCAACCGCAAAAAATTAAGTGGTGTTACTACTACAGCCCTCCGTCATTCATAAATGAAGCTTCTTCATAAATGAACATCGAGTTCGTAAATGGTCTACCCGAGAATTATGAGGATGTGGACTTGCTCGTTATTGATGATTTAATGCTATTTCTGGATGAAAAAGTCGCGCAGCTCTTTACAGTCATTTCGCATCATTGCAGGGTGAGTTGTATACTCATTCTTCAGAATCTTTATTTTCAAAACAAATACCTAAGGACCATAAGTTTGAACACGCACTACACGATTCTGTTTAAAAATGCTAGAGATATGAATCAAATAAATTGTTTAGGCCGACAGTTGTATCCATCAAAATCCAAATTTTTTCTCGAGGCTTATAAAAGCGCAACTTCCGATCCTTTTTCTTACTTGTTGGTTGACATACATCCTCTTACGAGCGAGGAATATAGACTACGCGATAGTTTGTTTCCAGATATTAGTGGTATTTACTGGATTTACAGACCAAAATGAAAAATAAACTGAGCGGTCATTATTCATTCGTGGATTTGCTTTCAAAAGCATCTCCGAAACAAAGACGATCACTGCTAAAAACGGCCTCAGCTTCACAAATTCTAGTATTATGCGAAATTTGCTTGAACGTATTAATGGGTAACGTCCCCGTCAACAAGAAAAAATTGTGCAAGTATAAAACCTGTTTACGAAAGCTTGCAAATAAAAATACAAAAATAAATCAAAAGAAAAAAATCCTCATTAATCAAGGTGGTGGATTTTTACCTCTGATTTTACCTGCAATTGCGTCTGCAGTCGCTGGAATGGTCGGTCGTGCAATTGGTAACAGGATATGAAAAATCAATTATTTGAATTCAAGAATTGGCACCCCGAAGCAACGGAGAGGAAGATGAAAACCTTTATAAACAGAAACTTTCAATCGCTCTCGTCACAAATAAAGTTATCATGGCTAAAAAAATGGCATTGGTTCCTCCTGACTTATTAGCTGCCTATCGTCGCCCCAAAGCTCTCGAATTGGATTTGGAACAAAACATATTGAATTTGCTTGATGAATCTCAATTACCGAACGACCAGCGAGCTAAGCTGCTGTCTCAGTTGATTATGAGATATCAAAAAACAGCGAGAGAGCCAGCGCCACCCATTCCCGTCACGATAGCCGATAAACCAGTGATAAACCCTCCAGAAGAGCTTCCTGCAAAGGATATAGAAGACGAAGATCCAATATTACGAGATATAAGATACACAGTGCCTAGAGCATATGAAAAGTATGTGCCAGCGATAGTAGAAAAACTCAAAACGCGTTTGTATCATTGGAACGAAAATGGGGGAATGACAGAAAACGGAGTTCCTTTTAAAGGTTCGAAAATTGTGGATTTGTTCTCTTATGTGATGAGAAATTCAAAAAAATTAGAAAAACCACTACATCTCGAAAAATTTATAAAAGCAATTATCGATATCAATATACCTCACTCATGGATTTCCAACAAAAACATTCTAAGACAATTGAAAGCTCCTGATTCACCCTCTGATGATTTCGACTTTAGTCCGATAAAAGACAACAGTCGCAGAGCTTCGACTCCCCTTTTGAGCCCAAACCGCAGACGATCTAGATCAGCAGGCGAGAGAGCTTTTGAACGCGAGGTAGAACCGCCATGGAAAATGAGAAGCCAAAGCTACAACAAGTGGATAGAATATTAAACGATATTTACTATGATGTTAAGCATCCCGCTTCCTTCGGAGGAATAGCAAGGCTTTCAAAAGCTTCGAATCTTTCTCAACGGGAAACTAAAAGTTGGCTTGAAAAACAAGATGCTTACACTCTTCACAAACCAATTCGTGTGAAATTTAAGAGAAGACAAGTGTTATCGTTCGGTATTGGAGATTTAGTGCAATGCGATTTAGTAGATGTTTCGAAATATTCCAAATTCAACAAAGGATTTAAATATATTTTAACAGCGATCGACGTATTTTCAAAATACGCATACGCGGTTCCTTTGAAAAAGAAGAATGCTAATTCTGTACTAGAAGCGTTTAAGAAATTATTTAAAAAAATAAAATACAAAATTCGAAACATACAAACAGACCACGGAACCGAATTTTATAACAAATCAGTATCCGGGTTGTTTAAAAAACGAGGTATAAACCATTACAGCTCTTACAGCGAATACAAAGCAAGCGTTGTTGAAAGATTTAATCGAACTCTGAAAAATAAATTATTTCGCATTTTTACTCACAGAGGCACTTATAAATACACCGACGTTCTAGATGCCGTATTAAACGCTTACAATAACAGTGTTCATCGCAGTACTGGGTTTGCTCCCACTCAAGTGAGAGAAGAGCATGAATCGTTAATTTTCCACAAATTATATGGTTTAAAAAACAAAGGTCTATTCAAATTTAATGTTGGTGATCAAGTTAGAATTTCCAAAACTGCCAAAACATTCCGTAGAGGATTTTTGCCTAATTGGTCTGAAGAGATCTTTACAGTACGGAAAAGATTTCCCTCAAACCCAACAACTTACATTTTAGAAGACCTGAAACACGAAATTCTGCGAGGGCGGTTTTATGAGCAGGAATTGCAGAAAATAACAAAGACGTCTAACGACTTTTGGAGAATCGAAAAAATTTTGAAAAGCAGAGGCGTTGGGAAAAAGAAGGAGCATTTCGTTAAATGGAAAGGATTTGACAATCGTTTTAATTCTTGGATAAAAGCAGAATGGATGACGTAAAAGAGTTCTACATCACTTTACCAAGTGATTCGAGCATGAATTATTTTCCCTCGAATAAGCAATCCTCATATAGAACCAAATTATCGGCTCCCCTAGTCTTACTAGGCGATTGGGAAGTGGCATTATCGGAGGTATGCATTCCTCGCAATTGGTTTAATATCGGTGACCACAACAATTTCTATACTGTTATGTACGAAAAAGAAGATGTTGTAGTTACAGACAAGTTTGAACAGCAAATAAAAGTCATATATAAATCAGAGAACGTTGCTGGATTTTGGCTAGCTTTGAACAGAAAAATTGCAGACGTTGTAGGTGAATCCAAAATAAATTTTGAATACGATTCGCGTGCTGCGACAGTCACAGCCCACATTCGCGAAGGCGTGGAACTGCAGATCTTGAAAGAATCTAAATTGTTGTATATGCTACATATGCCTAACGAAGACACCATTCTGAGCTCTTCGGCGAATTATCGATTCCGCCTCTCTCAGCAATCTCCTGTAGATATAGAGCTGAAAATTACCGATTCTACACCTAGAAGCATCCTCGAAGTAGATATTGAAATGTCTGCAATGTTTGGAAAGATGACAATAAACAAGCCTAGAGTTTTGTTTGAAATCTTAAATAGACATCTAGCAGCGAGAAATCTGGACGAACTCATAAAGTTTGAATACGATAGCCACACATTTGAGGTTTCTATTATTTTATCGAAATATGTCGAAGTGCATATAGAAAAATCTACAGGGTCTTCGCTGCTACGTAAATTGAATCTCCAAGAGAATAATACTGTCATCGATCAGACTCAGAAATTGAAAGTCGATTATTTAGCTCATGTGAACACCCGCGATTCTTTTAAAGTGATAATCAAAGAATACCCATCGTTTGTGAATTCTGTCAAGCATTCGAAAGATCTGGTTATTAATCCAGGGATATACAAAGCACCTTCGGATTTATTTAGCTCGTTTAAATATGTGAAACTATCGCTTTCAGAAAACTCGAAAACTAAGCTTCACGTGCCTGAGTATTATGAAGTAAAATTTGCGAAACCTTTAGCGGAAATGTTGGGTTTTAATGAGACTTTGTTTAAAAGCGGGAACTACGAATCCAAGTATTCGCTTGATTTAAGCGGAGGAATAACGGAAATATTTATTTATAGTGATCTAGTGCAATCGCATCATGTTGGAGACTCCTTCGCTCCCCTGTATGAACGAGAAAGAAGACCAAATAGTTAAATATTACGATCGACCTCTGTACTTTCCTGTGCGAAAAACGTACATAGAAACAGTGCTTATTGAACTGAAAACGAGCTTTGCTACCGACATAACATTGAGCGGGGGTAAAACGTATGTTATACTTTCGTTCAGACGCAAACCTATAAATTAGCAGATTTTCCCCCCTGAGTTTTCATATGCTCGCAAGACTAGAGAAAATGCAGTTGGACAGTAGAAGCTGTGAGGCTTATTACCGCCTCCAACAAACAGGGGGAAATGTTTATTTCACGGGAGTTCCCTATCAGCGCGGTTATGGGTTTTTTGGTGATTTGAGGCGTTTCATTACCCCACTCGCAATGAGAGCGGGAAAATATCTAGGCAGTCAGTTATTAAGAACGGGTAAGAATGTTCTGACTGACGTGTCAGAGGGCGCCTCGTTCAGAGATTCTGCTCAACGTCGATTAAGAGAAACCTCAGGACGTATTAAAGATGATATCTTTCAAAAACTTCAACATGGAAGGGGTATAAAAAGAAAACGTTCGCCTAGAAAAACACACTCGGGGAAGGAAAAGCGACCTAGGAAAAAACGGAACGAAGCGGAAGACATTTTCTCATGATGGCTATTTGTCTGAAAACTGAGTTAGATTTGTTCAGCGAAAATGCTGTTCAGCTTGCAATCGATGGAAGTGCCTTCGTAGAAATTCAACCAGTCGCATCACTAACTGACAATTCACCTCTAGAATTTTTCATCAGCGGAAATGGAGATCAATATCTCGACTTAGCACATAGTATTTTACATTTAAAAATTAAAGTTGTTAAGAAGAATGGCACAAATCTTCAGAATACGGATCACATAGCTCCCATAAATTATATCTTAAACACTCTCTTTTCAGAGTTAAGCGTTTTTTTAAATGATCGCCAAGTCATGAATCAGGTGAACTATGCATATCGGGCTTATATAGACAGTTTATTTTCGTCAAAAACTGCTCAGGAGACTATGTTAACTTCTGCGTTATTTTACAAGGATACGGCAGGTCACTTCGATACGATGGGAGCAAATTCGGCTAATTTAGGATTTAGAGAGCGACAGAAATTATCAACAGAATCGAAAGTACTAGATCTAATTGGGCCTCTCCACATGGATATAGCTAGCCAGGCGCGTTTACTACCGAATGGCGTGGATGTGAGAATTCGATTACTCAGACACAAATCAGAATTTGCTTTGATGTCTTCTAGTGCCGATTGTAAAATTATCATTCAGTCTGCGAGTCTTTTTATTCGAAAAGTAAATGTCGCACCCTCGATAATCATAGCTCAAGAAAAAGCGCTCGAGCACGGTTCGATGAAACTGCCAATAAGGCGAGCAGATGTACGAACATTTTCCTTAGCAAAAGGGCTGCAAAGTTTAACGATTCCGAATGCGTTTATCGGACCACTTCCATCGCGAGTCATTTTGGGATTCGTAGCGAATGATGCTTTAAACGGAAATCTAGCTAAGAATCCTTTCAAATTTTCGCATTACAATTTGAGTTATTTAAGTATTTCGGATGGAAACAAAATGTACCCCGCAAAACCTTATACTCCAGATTTTGATTCCGACTCTTACGCTCGCAGCTATTTGAGCCTTTTCACTTATTTAAATCGCTATCATAATTTTCAAAACATTAACATAAACTATGAAGAATTTAAATATGGTTATGCGTTACACGCAATCGATTTAACGCCTGATTTCGCGTCTAACGAATCTCATACGAGCGTTATTAAAAACGGAAATATATCGATTGAAATCAAATTCGGCACAGCGCTCACAGAGACAGTGAGTTTGGTGGTTTATTCAGAATTTCGAAACACCATAGAAATTGATCGATCACGCAGCGTATTTATTGACTATTAGAAATGGATACGATAACGATTTGTCGTCTTGCCTGTAGTGATTCTATGATAAAACGAAAATTCGGAGGTGTTTACGCATGCGATTCGCTACCACCAGTTAAAGGCGATTTTGTTTCGTTTGTTATTAACTTAGACGATAGAGCTCAACCAGGAAGTCATTGGGTTTGCGCATATTTCCGAGATGGAATAGTTTATTATTTCGATAGTTATGGCCTTCCACCTATTAAAAAAGATATTGTTGAATTTTTAAAACAAAACGCAAGCACTATACTCTTCAACAGAATATGTTTCCAAGATGTTGATACGTTTACTTGCGGACATTTCTGTTTATATTTTCTATATAAATTTGCTAGACAGCTATCGCTGCATCCGCTAAGTCTTCAAGATAAACAGAGAAACGAAATCATCGTGAAACGTT
>JAPMOR010002304.1:0-28101 GCA_026543865.1 Argiope aurantia
CATAGCTGTGGTCTTAGCATTAAAGATGTTTTGAGATGTCATGTTGAAACTTTACGGCCACAAAGCGAACATATTATTTTTCTTCATGTGTTTGTTGGAAAATTAAATATAATTGCTAAAACAACAAATATTATATTCTTTTTTTGGATTTGTTTATAAATTCTTAAATCAGCTGCTCTAATACAGATGTTTTAGAAAATTAATTCCTATCATGTAAACAATAAGAACAATATTTCCTCAAAAAGTTATTTTTTTTTTGACAATATGTTCTTTCAGAAATGATAATAAATAATTTTTGAAATAAAAAAAGAATGATTTGCCTTTTTATGGTTTTAAAAGAATCCAATCATCTGTTTCCTATAAACTCTTAAGGACGTAACTCGAGTTAATTCATTCTATATTTGTATATGCAAATAATAATATAAAAAATAATTTGACCTTTAAACGGTTAAGTGTTTTATGTTGCAAAAGAAAATGATTGACGAAAGAAAACATTCAATTTTTCTTCATGTAAAATGGCGTATGCAAATTCTTATTTCAGAGAAAATTTTTAGGTAGAGATTTAGTTCTTCAAATTCAGAAGTTTCGATCTAAAACTTTTTTTAAATCATCAAGAAATTTTTAATTTCTTAATTAATTTTATTTAATATGTAAAGGTAAAAAAAACTGGTATTATTACCTGGTACTTACTTCTTTGCAATTTATACTAGCGTTCAATTATACTAGCGTACTTTTTTGTAATATTTAGAATATTTCGCTGAAAACTCAATAAAATAAATTTTTAATTAATGACAATTCAATGTTAATCTGATTAAACAATATAAATATAAATATATAATTAATAAAATAAATACGTATATAATTATTTTTAAATATTTTTTATTTATGAAAACATTTGTTAATAGCAGAAATAACTTCAAAACGACAGTCGGTCAAAGAAGTTCTTATATTTATAACTGCGATGGTATGCATTCTTTTACATCTCAATTAAATTTATTTTTATTCTGTTAGATTATTTAATTTCTTCCTTGTTACCCACCATTTTCTGTATGTTGAATGCGATTACATCATAGGTGTAAAATAAATGCTATAATTATGTTAAAAAGAGTCAGGAAAAAGAAGAAGAAAAATGCTCGAATGGAACTAGTTAATTGGCAATCAGACGTCAAACGCCTATGCTGGTGAGCAAACGTAATGTGGAGGCTTGACCTAATTATTTAAATAGATATGCAAATTAAGTTATATTGCCTTTCTGTGTTTTACTAACTAACAGTTTATTTTTAAAAATAAATAAGCAAACAGATGTCACTTTTTTCTAATTTTTAGAAATAGACGCGTTTCGCTATAGTCAGCATTTAAGTACTTTTAATATTTGTATCCTTGAAAAATGAAACAAATTCAAACAAAATTGGGACAGACAAAAAGAATACATTGTAGCAAAAAAAGAATCCTTGCGTTCCATTAATTGATCTATATATGTCTGAAAATTTATTTAAGTAATAATTTAAATCATTGTTATTTCTTATTATTTATGCTCTTTATTTTTATTATTATTTAATTTTATCAATAAAATAATTAAATATTTTAGGTTAAACATTAGAACAGATTCATAAGAAACCTATCCTATAAATATAATAATTTACCATAGGCAAGTTTTAAGAAAATTGTATTTTGTTGATTTATCAATTTTTAGAACTATAATATATTTTGAATATTGCATTAAAAAATCTTTCGATTTAGTCAAAAAAAAAAAAAAAAAATGAAATTTTTGAATGACACAAGTTTTGAGAAATTTATGTAACAGTATAAGTGTATTCAAATTATACTTTGTTTTGAAAATATTTTTGATAAAAGGTATCATTATAAAATGATCAATAATATCATTTCAATAAAAAACAATACGGCATTTCATTATACCATGAAAATAAAATCAAAAATAAAATGCTTCAAATATGACAAGAGTGTTCCATTCGACTTACAGATGAAATACTAATTTGTTCGCTTATTTTAAAGAAACGAAGAATAAAATATACGCTTTCTGCTACACAGAATATTGACTGATATATACCGAATGAAATTAAACTGTCAAGCGTACCAATTGTATTTTTGGCGCCGAGCAGTGAACGTAAAAGTTCCTTAATGTTGACCGTGGCAGATAATGGATTAATAACCAGCCTTCATATGTGAAAATTATTATATGTAAATTATATCTTTAAAATATGTAGTTTCTTCAAAAATATCAGATGTTAATTTGGCATAAAATAATAAACATTATTGGCGGGGTAAAACACTACCATAAAACACAGGTAGCAGCACCGATAAACAGAAGTGTTGTACCGGTAAAACACTACTTTATATTCCTATAATATAAAAAATTTTCCAAAATGGGTGAAAAAATAAGTTTTTATTACATTAAAATCTTATTACTAATTACCTCAATGATAAAAATTGTCAAAGACAGTTGAGAATCCTATTCTGTTTCTCAGGAGAAAATCTAGAAGTGAGAATTTTATCTTATTCGTAATCATTATACTTCAGAAAACAAAATGAAAAAAATAATAACTCAATTTTCAAACACTGTAGGCAACGAATAACGATACTTAGTAACAATTTGATTTCACTTTTTTGTATCTGTTTGCCACTTACATAAATACACGTTTGAAAATTTCACTGAAAAAAAGAAACAGTGGGCTTGTCCATGGCAAGTGCCATCAGAAACAACAACTGAAAAAAAGCGGAAATGTGTTTATCGTTTTCCTCTAAAGTTGATTAAAGAAGTCATTTATTTCACAGCTCACTAAAGTTTCAAAGGTGCTTACTGTAATTGCTATTCGCAATTACTCCTTGTTCCCAATTACCCTACCTTTCTCCCTTACCCTAATAATTGTTACAAAGAATTTCAAAAAATATTATGTATTATTTTGATATAACAATTTTTCCAATTTTGGTAAATTAAAACAGATTATGAAAAAATGATTGTGTTTGGATTATTAAATAATATCATAAGAGTAAAGCAATACATATTCAATTAAATTTTTTTATTTAACTAAGACAAATAAACAGGGGGGAAAAGGGGAAGGAAAGGATGAAAATAAATAAATAGTGCAAAAAAATATCAGGGAAATAAGGATGTAAGAAACGAAATATGAATGGGTTTTTTTTATAGTTGTTCGCAAACATTTAAAAAGACAAGATATCCAGAAAATTATATTTTCGATTAAAGTAAATGCTGCAAATTAAATAAAGCTATTGTTAATGCTTCGCTTTATATGTGCTGTTATGAAAATAAATGCAGCATATATGAGAATTTACTTTTTAAAATTTTGAAATATAACTGTTCGAAAAAATAGCTTAAAAAGTGGATAAATAGAACAAATAAAATACAAAGATTTTATTTTTCATAATGGAATTTAGCGCCTTTATATCACATATACGTATCAAAACTTTCAGAAAAGTGCAGATGTGAATCAAGAAGAAAACCACAAGATAATCAAATAGGCAGAATTTTAAGGATAAAAGCGAAAATGGCTAACAATCGGATTTTGAGATTGCATAAATATTTTTATTTCGAACGGTTTGCTTTGCCTTTTAATAGCAAATAATCACTTAGTTAAGAATTATTCTCTTGTAGAGACATTTTGAAATTTAGAGTGGAATTTGAACATTATGCTTTCATGATTTTCGAACAATTTAGAGGCCGCATGCTTTTTTCTCTATAAGACAGTTCTTCTCCAAATACAAAAGAATAAAGAGTAATTACTATTATTACTATAAGGAATATCGAATAATTATTATTTTTACTATAAAGAATACCGAATAATTATTGTTATTTAAATTACTGTTTTTACTATTTGAAAAGATAATTAAAAATTTTATATTTGTTTTAAAGTAATTTAGCAAGCTTTAGAATTCTATATTCTTCTGTTTAATTTCTAGTTATATATTAAAAGACTTTTAATTACCAATTCTTTGGATTTGCCGATATTTTTTCATTGAGTTAATTTAATTTTACCGCTAAAATAAAGTTTCTTATATTATTTTGTGAATGGAAAGTTCAGAATTATAAAGTGAAAGAAACCATAAAAATTAATCTGTATTCTAAAATGCCAGACTAGTATCATCAGAGGGCGATGGAGTTTTCATTCTTCATGCCACAGAGAAGGTGCTTCACGCCTTCTGTCTACAAGGACTGGTTTCCTTAGCGATAGTTGATATCAAACTGCTTCCGTTAAAAAAACGACACACGTCTAACGTACATGTAAAGAATACACATTCAAAATACCGGTGAAAGATATTTTTCCGGTTTGAAGACATCTTCTTGAAACCCGCTGACAATGATACAGTATCAGCTGTCCAAATACGCTATGTTAGAACAAAATATCAAAAGAAGCTTTCCTGTTCTTTCTTCTCCATGTTTATGCTTCAAATAAATTCAATATTCTAATCACTCAGTTTTTAGATAATGCCAGACGACAGTAATTTCATTTGGATTAAATAAATAAAAATCGTTTGGCAAAATTTTTGGTCAGGAATTCAGACTACATAATCTTAATAAATAATTATTGACAGATTTTTAATAACTAATTTAAAAATGAACATAGAAAATGTAAAGAACAAGAAATCGTAAATGTGTACTACATTGTATTAGTTTGAAAAGGTATCTAAATACATTTAATATTGCAAACAAAGATGAAAAAGTTATTTTATTTTATTTTTCTTTCCATTATTTGTAATTAAAAAGAATTTCTTTTAAAAATTTTATGTAGACTATATGTTTAAATTGACAGTATTGCTGGCTAATAATTTAAAATGTGGATATAATAAAAATCAATTTTAAGTCCTGCCGATAAACATATATTAAAACTTATTTTTAATTTATTTCGCAAGTTAATAATGAAAGATTAAAGATTTGATTTAATTAAATTTAAATAAAGATTTGATTTGGGATAATTAAAGGTTTGAACATAATTAACATTTAATAATTTTATCTCAAATTAAAAAGAAAACAAATTATTTACTGAAAAAAGTAAATTATTTACATGTGTCTGCGCAAGATAAAAGCCCTGGTTCTTAGAATTCAGAAACGAAAAGTTATTTAAAATATTATTTAATATTATTGATTACTTATTGATGTTTTTAGCTAATTCAAATTTTTGATTTGTTATAATTAAATATCCGCAATTATAATATACAAAATCACTTATTTATACAATCTCTATATCAATTTAGAAATCAATTTTCGAATGCCAAATTAAAATTGGACTTGAATACGGTACAAAAATCATTAAGCTCTATATTATTTTCATTTTTATAAACTTTTTGTCCAATTATTTCTTTGGGTTAAAGTTTTGGGGTGATCACTCCCTCTGGTTTAAAAAGAGTCTTATATTTTAAATGTATAAGAAACTGCAGAAATAACACACTGAGTTTAGTTTTCTCAAAGTGTCCCCAAAACGTAAGATTTTAAAACTCATTAATTCTTCCAAACAGAGAGATGAAAGCATGCAGATAGCCGCTGACAAAACATTTGCACCGGAAATCAAACTAGTGCATCGGAACCTTGAATGTTTAAATAAACGAAACCGAAAACTAGTTCAATACCATTGCGATACTGAGTGTTTTAAAAATACAATTATGATAACTATATATAGATAGAAAAATATTCATCTAGAAAATAGTCTAGTCAATTCAAAAATGAATGCGGACTTTCAAAAATTGTTATTTCAACTAATAATAAAGATAAAGTGTGTGCATTTGTTATCGTTTTATAGACCCGATCACTAGACTTATAACTATCAAATTTGGCACCTATGTGCCTGCATATTAAACAATAGCCCCTGCTTATTAATAATATGGACGATGAAAATGTGCATCTCGGAGAAGTCTTTTTTTAATTTTAATTATTAAATTATTATTGCAAAAAATTAATTTTATAATGTTTTATTTAAAAAAAAAATTGTCTTTTTAATTATGTCAATTTAATAACAGTTTTTCTTTCTAAGTTTGGCAGTTTTTAAAAATGTTTTTGTGTGTGTGTGTGCATAATTTTCAACAATCGATTAGAATGTTATTCAGAAATTCAGATTATTTTCTTTTCATCTAATATTTAACAGCGTTGACTTTTTTCCATAGCTGAAAGCTAAAGAAGAAGGGTTCTGTTTAAAATCTGTCTGTGTAGTTTTACTAGATGAATAAAAACGTAATACAACGAAAATTAGAAGATAGATGAACTGCGGATAATATCGTTTTTAATATCGCCGTTATATCATGAGGTTGGTATTCATTAGAAGAGTTCATGTATACAATAAACAGAACCTATGTAAGATAATTAAAATAACACGGCTTTAGTATTCGACAGTTTGAGGGAATCAAGGACAGGAAGTCATATCTAAACGATTTTACTAAAATTAAATATAGTAACTAATAACCTCGGCGAATTAGTTGATCACCAAAGATTTTATAAAGGCATAAATCATTATTTCTCATTCTTTTTCTCTCTTTAAAACATCATTTACAATTCGCGTATTATTTTTAGATAAAAATAAATTAATATTTAGAGTTTGTGTTAATTTAATATGCATAAAAACGCTAAATATTTTTTCTGGATTATTTTGTGGTTTTCGTGTCTCAGTGTTCAAAGTCAAGCTATCTGATTTTTGGCACAAAAAAATTAAAGAAAGGCGCTATTCATTTAAAATGAAAATATATGTAATGATATCACTTACTTTAAGTCTGAATTAATCACCAAACTTTTATCTTAATTTAGTCCAAATTAATTTCAATGCTAAAACGTTCTCTTATTTCCTAGATCCAATTCCATTTTTTTATTTAATTAATCCTACACGTGCTCTAGAAAACTGCTGGAAGCAGCATTTTCTCACGCTCCAAGTGAAGGGATACACATCCTGAATGCTTACAACATTCTTTTAAAGATACCTAAGATTCCCTATCGTAAATCGATACGTGTCAAAAAAATCCCTATCAAACTCTCATAGCAAAACCGCTGAAGGGAAAAATGTCTGTCTCATTAACTCGTGTGTCGCGATGTAGACAGAGGCATCGCTTTTTCTCTGTTCAAATTATAACTCCCATAGTGAAATAATTAAATTTCAAAAGTTTGTTTTTCTCGGTCAAGCATCTGCTAAAACATGTTTACACGCACACAGACACACACACACACACACACACACACACACACACACACACACATATATAAACTATTCACAAAATAAAGTTTTTTTTTTTTTTAATTTTCATAATGAAAACGACTGACCTTTCGACATTCGAAATTCTATTAATATTTTATAATTTAATTAATACTTAAAATTAATGTCAAATTTAGTATCAAGAACTTATTTACCTTTCATTATTAAAAGTTGTAGATCTGAAAAGCAGAAATCTAATATATAACGTTCGAGAACACTAGTTTCCAAATGCAAGGTTCGATAATTACGAAAAAAAAAAAAAAAAAAAACGACCTACAAATCTAGGTTAATGGAATTATAATTATCAATTAAATTGTCTGCTTTGCTTAAATGGCATGCGGGTGTCAAAAGATCATCTGTCATCAATAAAACAGGAACAAAAAAGAACTTGCATTCATTAAGCGATGGTATTTAGAGTTAAAAATGTAGCACTGGAAAACGTAGAATACTTTGAGCCGGTAAACTTTTTGAGGTCATTCCTTTCTGCTTTTCAGGCCAAAAGGTCAAGGTCATTTGTGGTGGTTCAAATTATTTCGACGGATGTATTGTTTGGAGACCTTGAAACGCTCGCAATGCTGATATATTAATGAAAGTGATGGTTATTTTCAATGTTACATGGGTTGTAGAGATCTACACCTGCTCAGACCTCTTGGCAGATTTTGGCACTTCAACCTTGATCCAGCAGTAGCTTGTTAGGACTTCAGAGTTGCAGCATTCTCTGCAATATCTGTCCCTCAGACCACCTCCACCTCAAAGATATCTTTATGGTATTAGCTAACTTTTCTTCATTATAAATGGGATTGTCTCGTGCAGAAAGTTAAATTATAAACTGTTAATCAATCACATCGCATAAATTGTAAATAATGTAAAAAAACATATCACATATAACAAAGAAATATATCACAACAATTAGAATATACAAAGAAGAAGGGAAAAAACACACTCTTGAAACCTCAATTCAAATCGCAAAAGCCCCTAAGCCCCTCCTCGATGCCTCTCCAAATAGTTCATAATTATTTAGAGTGTGTACGGATGGAATATGAGGGTTTGGTTTGTATTTTTCTGGCACAAGAGCCATCTTTGGCTAAACTGCGCAATTCATGTGGTAAAAAAGAGGTTAAATTTTCTTTAAAATTTAAATATATGATTGGTTACACGAAAACAATAAAATAGTTAAAATATACTGGAAATAGTAGCAGATAGATATGAATTTAAATGAAAAAATTAAAAAGGTTAAACCACTTGAAAAATTTAAATGCATGGTAAAAATTTAATAGCAGATAAAAATTTAAAAATGTTTGGATGGTGGTTCTGTTCCAATAAATCAGTCAGAGTTAACGCTGATGAGTGAAAAAACTGGTTACGATGAAGATTAAAAGTAGGACATTCAATTAAAATGTGATGAACTGTAAAATCTGTGCGACATGTGGAGCACATAGGTGCTCTGTCACCGAATAGTAGGTGCTTGTGGGTGAACCGAGTATGCCCTATACGAAGGCGTGTCCTATACGAAGGTCACAAGCTTATAAAAGGTTTAACTATATGCAATTTATTGTTCCTGCGTAAATCCCATGTTTCTTGCCATAGAGAAAATACTCGACATACAACGGATTTCTTTGCATCACAATATGGTATTCTGCGATTTGAGAAACAAGTGGCAGTTATTGCAGCTTGGTCTGCCTGCTCATTGCCAAGAATTCCTACATGACCGGGGAGCTAGCAAAATAAAATGTGGTAGCCCCTACATTGAAGAGTTTGCAAAAGTTCCAAGATTTCAACAGCAACTGGATGTATATCATAAGGGAAATGGGAATCCAGCGAACTCATACTGTCAGTATATATACAAAAAAGTCTCTGAGTTAAAAACGATATATTATGAAGGGCCTGGGCAATTGCCACCAACTCGGCTGTCAAGACTGAAAAGGACGCATGCAGATGGACACAGCTATTTCAATGAAAATGGAGACAAGATGGTTTCTTCGCACAAAAGCATTGCGAATTTGGGTATCCAGATGGACGATATTGTCAACAGTTGAGCGACCCCTTCGGAAGCCACTTTGCATTTGTGGAATGCATGCTCGTTTCTCCAATTCAAAAATAAGACGGGCATTGACCATACTCTCTAGTGTTTTGCAGAAAACACTTGTTAAGGCTATAGGTCTGTAGCGCATAGGGTTTGCAGGGTCTTTCCCTGGTTTCAGAATGCCATTGATATGGAAACTTTGTTCATTCCATATTCAGTTGAACAGATGCAGGAGATTAAAGAGCGATATCTCATTCAGATGGCGCAGCATACTATTTGTGACTCCATCTGGGCTAGGACTGGTATCATGTGCTAGGGATATAGCTTTTTTCAGTTCAAATATCTTTAACTCGCAATTATATGGAAGAGTATTGCGGGTTTGAAAGTTCAAAATCCGTCGTTCTGAGCGAGTCTTGTCGCCCTAAATTTAGAATTATATCGGCGGAACTAGAATTGTATCGGCGGAAACTTGCGCAAATGTCTGCCCTAAAATATTGGTAATGTCTAATGGAGAAGAATATGTTATGCTTCCAGATTTCAGAATTGGTAGAGCAAACTCCTTATAAATTCCACTGGCAGCCTTTTTTTCTTCTAAAGCTGTTTACTTATGGTACGAGATGTAATCGACGAAATGTATTTGACCCATGATTCCTTTTCACTACGCCGACGAATGCAACGAGCAAAGTCTTTGGCTTTTTTGAATGCTACAAGATTTTCTATAGTAGGGTACCTTATGAATTGGTTCCATAATATTTTCTGTTGTTTGTGGCTGTCACGGCAGGCAACATTCCACCACGGCCTTCGAAATTTCCGCAGACCTGGCGAACTTTTAGGAATGGTATTATTAGCAGAAATTAAGCAATCAAGAACATTTTGTACTGCTTCAGATATGTCTGTAGTATTAACCATATTTTCCGTGATTCCTGCCATTTGTGTGAAAGCAGTCCAATCTACCCGTTTAAACAGGAAACGCTGTGGAAACTGAATGTCACGACCTCTATAAGCATGTGAGATTATTAATGGGAAATGATCACTGTTATGGAGATCATCATCGACTGCAAAATTTAATAGCGGCAAGAGTTCTGGGGAACAAATGGCCAGATCAATACAGTGAAATGTGCGTGTGGGCCCATGGAAGTATGTTTTCTCCTCGTCATTGAGAAGACAGAGGCAATTATCAGAAATAAATTGCTCAATCTGTCTCCCACGAGTATTCGTACTTCCCGAACCCCACAAGATACTATGTGCGTTAAAGTCACCCATTATCAGAAAAGGCGTTGGTAGCTGGCTCACCAAGTTGTTAAGTTCCAACAGATTAATAACATCATGAGGTGGCAAATAGATACAGCAGACTGTGACCAAAGATCGAGTATGAATCTGTACACCCACAGCCTGTAGGGAAGTATGTAAAGTAAGAGGGGTGATCGGATAAAGGTTTGATGTTAAGATACAACCTCCAGAATTATTCATTCCACTGTCTGTATCTTTCCGAATACAGTTGTAGCCACGAAGTTTAAATGGGGTATTGGACTTCAGCAAAGTCTCTTGAATTCCAATGCAGACTGGATGAAAAGTGTTAGAAATGTTCTTTATGTCTTGCAATTTGGAGCGGATGCCGTGACAGGTCCAGGAAATGAAAGTACCCATTAAGGGATTTTTGTTGCATCAGAAACAGTTGGAGCATTAAATTGAGTTTCCGAAATATCACAACTCATTCTCAGATCTTCATCCTCTTCTTCCGACGGATGCAGAGAAATGAGGTCTGAGGCTTTGGAGGCGCCACTGAAAATAGACGTTAAGTCTTCTTTATGGGCTACGCCTTGTGACGCCAAACCCAAAGCAACAGAATTATGAACAAGAGATTTTTTTTAATTTGGAGGGTAGCACTTTTGGTAGAAGACCGCGCTTTGAGAGTTTCAGAGCGAGAGATTTTTGCAATTTAGATTTCAAAGCAGTTTTTTGATATTTAGGTGTTTCTGGAACAGTATTTCCAGATTGTTTCGAATCAGAGTTGGAGGAGTTTTCAGGTGATTGATTTCTGCTAATATTTTTATCAATTTTTCCTTGTGTCGCAGAGGAGTAACTGATACCAGGTACCTGTGTCTGTGCTCTGACTCTCCGTCTGGCCTCAGGATATGATATATTCTGTTTAAACTTCACAGCTACAATTTGCTTTTCAATTTTCCAACAAGGACAGGAGCGGGAATAAGAAGTATGATTGCCGAAACAGTTAACATACTTCTCTTGTGTGTCACACTGCTGACTTTCATGCCCTTTCTCTGCACAAGCGGGCGCATGTGAGTGTCCCGCGGCAGGCAGTTTTAGAGTGGCCAAACCTCTGACATTGGAAGCATCGTAGCGGATTTGGGATGTACAGTCTCACCGGTAATCTCATGTAACCAGCTTTGATATACTCGGGTAATTTAGGCCTGTGGAATGTGAAAATTAGATGATTCGTATGAAGGAGTCGACGAACAGAAATACATCGTACGTGAGTTACTCCCTCAAAAGCTAACTCTGAAGTGATTTTTTTTCAATGGTCTCATTAAAGAGTTCTCCACAAATTATGACTCCTTTGCAGTTATTCATGAAAGAATGATCGCTAATTGACACTGGTATAGTAGCCAAGCTTTTCAGCTTAAGTATTTACGCGTTTTAACCTCTATAAGAAGATCACCTGAGCGTAGTTTACGGATTGACTGAACCTCTCCGAGAGACCCGGTAATAGTCTTTTTGACAATAAATGGTGAAACAGTGTGAAAAGATTCTTTCAAATCAGAAGTACGATGTATAATAAAAAAAGCGTCAAAATGATTAACAGTAATTTTTTTTTTTGGTTTCGATTGTTGCCCACTGAAGGGGCCCTTTTTGGAATGACCCATGCAAGGAAGAAAAAAGGTTCGGATCCCGGCGGCACCGCCCATCACTGAGCCCAACAAGAGAAGGCAGAAACTGGCTCTGGAAAATACCAGCCTCAGCACTTACTCTAACACCCTTAACGCCAAGCCCCAGAGAATGGCTCTTTTTCTTGATCCCTAGCAAACTAAACAAATTGTTAATTACCAGCCGAATTGATGCACCGGGGACCGACAGTACACCACCCATCTAATGGGTCGTCAAGCACGGCAAACACGGGGGGTGGGGGGTATTTGCTGTCCATGAGAAGCAGGAAGCAAACAGAGCGGCGACAGCTTCTCATGGAAAGCTCCCTCGCCTACTCTCGAGGGAAAGAAGAATGAAAGCGAAAAGCAGAAGTTGGAGGGGAGAGTAAACGTAAAATGAGTAAAGATCCCTGGGAATCTCGGAATTGGGATACCCGTACTCACCTATAGTAGGTGAGTCCCTGAGGGGGGAATATGAGGGAAAATACGGTGAAACTGTGTTCCTACTATCTCCAATTCACAGAGAAATTAGAAACTTGGAACTCTTTCAAACTCTTTTTTCTCTTGCTTTATCCCCCCACCTCTTCTATTTTCCCTTTCAGATTTTATTACATCTCGCAATCCAGGTGGTAAAGTTTGGGCATAGATATCAGTGTTCCAGATTCGAAACCCAGTTTCGTTGAAGATTTGCCGTGTAAATAGACACGATGCTTATTAAATTCTTCAGTAGCAAATGTTTCTTTGTAAGTTGTTAGGGGAAGCTTAGAGAAAAGGAGAAGTACAAGTGTTGTCCTCGCTTGACAGGCATTTAAACTTACGAGATCCGTTCCAAAATCGCTTTAGTGTTGTTTTGTATTCCACCGAGGGGGAGGCACCTCAAAAATGAGGATGATAAGCTTCCGGTATGGTGGTGGTTCTTGCCACCTTGGTGGGTACAGAAAAAAGGTGGGGGTTGGCTACCTCTCATCAATGACGAGATGTATCTCCCTCGGGAAGGGTTGTACCGTGGCCGGTGATAGCCCTTACGATTCAATCACAGTTCCTGCCAGTGTTTCTGTCGTGGTGGTTCGATCATTCAGTTTTATCCGTGTGCCTTCGGGTGGGTCGGAGTAATCAAATTTGTGATTAGCATTGTTTTGTATACAACTAACCTCGATCTTATTTTTCAGTCATTTTTGCTTTAATATAACTGAGAAAAAAATAATTCGATCTTGGTATTTATTACTATTTTCGCTTATTTTCCCTATTTTAAATAAATTTTCTTAGCAAAAATACCCCCTCCCCACTTAGACCATCTTTTTTTTTTTTTTTTTTTGAATTTGAGTAGCTACAAAGCTTGAGTAGTAGAAACTTTTACCCCTAATATTGAATTTTCATTTTGTGTTGAGCTTTATCATATACTGAAGAGAATTTATCTTTTGAAAACTGCTTCTTCTTGGGAAAAAATTGTTCAGATTTTGAAAAATATCTACAACTTGGCATACAGATGGCATACCAAATTTGAATATGCTGGCTGTATTTTGAAGTGCCATGTTCAGACACACAAACATAATTCCAAAATATTTTTTTTTCTGTTTCAAAGAAGGCTAAAACGCAGTATTTAGTTGCAATACTCAAATTTTCTTAAGATTACAATATATATATATATATATATATATATTAAAAAAAAAAAAAAAAAAAAAATATATATATATATATATATATTAACAGAAACAAAAAAGTAATTAACAGTAACAGTTTTCTCGAATATTCTGTAATAAAGGTGTTATTCCATTTTCTCCGTATAAAATTGTGGACTTTGGGCAAGTCAGTGAAAGCCAAGAATACTCAAATTTTTATTTTCAGATTTTCTCTACATTAGAGTTTCCTATATCAGTGAAAAATGTTTAGTGAAAAACGTTAAGTATGCATTTCCACTTTTATCCCCTAATTCACACCAAAATTTGGAAGAGCATTACAATTTTAAGAACAAGATTACACATCGAACTTCGTTTATCTAAGCCTTTGACAGAGTGACAGACGATCAATCCCTTGACGGATTTGGTTCCAAATCCGAGACAAATATATTCTAGATGCTAAATTGGGGTAAATTTTTCTTCTTCTAGCTCTTTTCGTTTTATATTTATCTTTCTTACTTGCACTCAAACAAACTTCCTCTGAGAGGATATCGTTCAAAATTCGATAAAAATCTAACAATTTGGTATAAAGGCCAAATACCAAATTTCAGTTATCTATTTTAAAGCGTTTTGGAGTTATTGTTTTTACAGACAGAGATAATTTCAAAAATTTGTTTTTTGGACTCAAAAAGATCTGAAATGCGAGAATTCACCAGTATCTCAAAATGGAAATTTTTTTTGACGATTACGATACTTCCTCTTTATTTTCCCGATATAGGTGAAAAATTAAAGAAAAAAATTCGTCCCATAAATTCACGAATTCACTTTCAACATTGTATTGAATGTTTTGAAACAAACATTCTTTAAATCTTTAAAAGACTTAGCAATCAATAAAGAAAATACTGATTAAAATCTGTTCCATTTACCATTACCTCTGACAAACTTGCAGTAATAGGAATTGAACTCTGATATGGCACAATAAATTGCGAAAAGCGACGTTAAAATTCTTCTGACTTAACAATTTCTTTTGTCTCATCGAACTCGCTGATTGGTTATTTGCAATCCAAACCGGAAGTCGAATTAGTAGTTATTACGAATGACGTCCTTTATTAGGGCATTAGGCTTAACTTCGCGTTGCCTAACAGTTTGGTTAGAACTGCTCTGTAAATGAGCAATAAAAATCAATTTAGATTCTTAAGTATTAGCTAATTCGTATCCTTGAAACGGAAACTGCATAACAGATAGCAGAAACAATGTGTATATTCGCTTTAATAGAGCGACATGGGAAATGGATGTCAGCATAAATTAATGACACGCGTTTCATTGTTCTTATAAAAGATATCTTCTTTTAATTTTTTCGTTTTGTATTTGTTTTTTTGTTTCGTTTTGAATTCTTCGAACTGCATTAATGATTTCGTCCTTTCATAAAAGAATTATTCTCAAGGTTTAGATCGAAAATATCAATAAGAATTCTTAAATAAAAGTTCAGAGATGTTCACTAAATTAGAATGAATGTGAAAATTGGAAAAGGAATTTAGGTTATTTTTAGTGTGATAAAAAAAGTTTCATTTGTCAACTTGTAGCTACTTTTTAAAAAAAAATAATTAGTGTCTATGAAATATGTGGTTTTTATCAATTAATAATCAGTACCAATAAAATATGCATAGTGCTCGTTTCAGTATCCTGAGACGACAAACTTTTCGGCGATTTTATCTTACTAAGGAGTGAGACGCGGAGGGACGAGCGCATTTTCAGTATTCTTCATTCTTTGACTTTGATTTTCGCCTTATTAGATACTTTCTCATTCCGTTCTTTTTTTTCTTTTTTGACGTGTATGTGAGCATCCTGTTGTTTCTGACCTTATTATTTTATTTTAATTCAATCGACGAGCATCCGAGTTTACTTTATTGTTAAATGTAAGTATCGCCTCCTTTCATCTTTTCTGTCACCCCTATTTTGACGAATTAAACCCATCTTAATGCATGCGCAAAAGCACGGAGGTATTTAGGATCCGTTGGCAAACAATACATGTTAATTTTATGGAAATAATACTCTATTTTATTTAATACTAGCCGCCTTTGGCGACCAGCTGGTTCGCAAGTATTACCGCTCGCTACAATTTTCAATTAAATATTTTAAGTAACTGGTCTCTTAAAGGATTCTCAAACAAAACATTTTTAATCTTCAAATTTTGATAGTCATACCAAACTTAGTTTAGATCGTTTCGTTCAATTTACTATACACATATTTTGCTAATTTGTTGCCATTTCCGGCAAAACTTCAACTTTAATTTAAAATGTAAATGATGAAATTGCAATTAATATTAAGATATTTTTTAATAAAACCAAGCGTTTTATTTTATTTATCATCTTTATTGTCATTTATTAATTATTATTATTATTATTGAATGTGAGTATTGCAAACAGAATCGCTCGGTATTTAAGTCTTATGTTAGCTACAAAATATTTTTCATAGTTTATGTAATATCTCAAACAATAATTAAACAAAAATTTCTGAGATTCAGTATAAAATTCAGTTTTTAGTTTTGCTTTCAAAAGGATTGAAATGAAATCAATAATAATATTTTGTTCCTGCTTATAAATATATTTCAAAAATTATGAAGTCTAAATTTAATGCAGTAAGGTATCATATTCTGATAAATATTCTGGACACACCAAATTTTAAATAAATGAATGAATGTTTCTATTTTCCACGATCAACTAAGACTTATTTATGAAGTTTTAAATGTTAAAAATTTAGAAAAACTCACCATTTTCATAATCTTAGGCCAATTAATCTTGAGAAACCTGAGCACTGATTGGCGTATTTTCTTTGAAACGATCGATGAAAAATCTAAAATTAACCTTTTTTTATTGAATAGTGATATTCAAATCTTCATAAATCAGTCAGTTTAAGTGATTTGAAATTAACTCTTAAAAGTCAGTGATTTAGTTGATTGGAAATTAACTCTATGACCACCATAAAATCTGTGCTTTTTCTTGTGGTGTATGCATTCTCCTTAATATCCGCTCGAATAAAACATCACATACAAAAGTATTACATAGAGCAAACACATTAAAAGTAAACATAACATTTCTATAGTTGCCAAAAACAAAAGAGAAAAAATGCAATTAATAAGCAGACGATATTTAGAAAAGTACAGATATTTCGACTGGAAAATGAAATTATCTGAAATTAAAAACACGCGCAGACGATATTTACAAAAGTAAAAATATTCAAACCTGAAAAGGAAAATATATGAGTTATTCCATCAATAAATGCCATAAGTTTGTTTACATCTTCATAGATCATAAAATAATTTTTCTTGAATTTATTTTTTAGAAAAAATAATATTTCATATTGGTTTCAATTCCTACAATCACGTGCCGAAAGTTATATTTTTGCAGATTTCATTTCCAAAAAGATTTAATTTATTTTCAGTTAGAGCTTTAATCAATGTGATGGCAACACTTTGAAAAAAGCTATTTTTTTTTCTCATGAATGCGAAACGTGCTTAATCCTCATTTTTATTTTTGACGAAAAAAATTATTGAAAAACATAGTTAAAATATTTATTTAAAAATTCATTAAAAATAGAAATTTAATTTTAAGATTAAAACATTAGTATCATTTAAAAGATAAATTTTTTATCTTTAACTTCATGTAAAAATCTTTTTTGTGCGGTAATATTTTCGGCAGTTATAGCAGAAACACGTCAAAATTTCGCTTAATTTTTAAATAAATAAAATTCTAGTTAAAAATTCGAAAAAATAACCCCCAGGTGCACATTCCCGGCCTCCAAGGTATACACGTGCCAAATTTGGTAGCTGTAGGTTGAATGATCTGGTCTGTAGAGCGCCAACACACACACACACATTGAGCTTTATTATAAGTATAGATATAGATTTTTATTAATTTTATTAAATTTGCTAAAAACTCTCCTTATTTATGGATCCAAATAAAATCTTCCGTCTTGCGTCCTTCAGTTAGTAAATTAGAAGTTTGGAGATTCTGGTACGGTGGTCATCGTCATCATCATCATCCAAACATGCTTATAGATTATGAGATATGTGCTTCAAAAAGTAGCCTTTTTTTTTTGCACTAGCCTTTACTGTATATTCCCATTATTTCATTCCTTTTTACTTTCCTTTATTATTACACTAGTCGCCTTTGGCGACCAGCTGGTTCGCCAATCTTAATGCTCGTTAAAATTTTAATAATTAAATATTTTATGTAATTCCTACTTTAATAGATTCTACATCAAAATATTTAAAAACTTCAAATTTTGATAGTTGTATAATTCACTCATAATATTATGAGTTACTGAGCATTTAAACTTTATGGACACTAAAGAATATCTTTCTTAATTTATGTAATATCTCAAGAATTTCTCAACAGACTTTTCTCAGATTCATCATGAGCACATCGATTAATTAACAATGTTTAATTTCAAATGCATCAAACGCTAAGAAAGTAAACAGAATCGTTTAAAATAATCGATCGAAAACAGGTTAAAAAAAACTACTTAAAAAACGATGTACTTAAAACTATAAGCATATACAAGAAATATACGACTAACATAAATACAATTTAATTACAAAAGCATAAAACTAACCTAAAAATAATTTAAATCAAGTCCGCATCCATTGAAAATAGTTCAATAAATCAACAATCAGAACATAATGCGCATGCGAGAATTTTTAATACGTTATGGTAACGCAAATGCGTGAATTTTCTACGCCAGTTGAGGTAACGCTATGCAGATAAGAAATCTTTAATTTCCCTTATTCTATTTTATTTTAATTCAAAAGTACTTCAGAATGAATCTGAAAGATCGATTAATTAACAACGTTTAATTTTTAATGCATCAAACATTAAGAAAATAAACATAATCGTTTGAAATAATCGGCCGAAAATATATTAAGCCTATCCTTGTTAGCGTGGGAAAAAAAACTAAAACCTTACTCATTTGGCGATGGGGAAATAAAATTAGTTTTTGGCGGAAAGGTTAGTTTTTAATTAATAATTAAAATTCTAATTAAAAATTGAAAAAAAAGGGTCCCCAGGTGCACATTCCCGACCTCCAAGGTATGCATGTGCCAAATTTGATAGCTGTAGGTCGAATGATTTGGCCTGTAGAGCCCCAACACACGCGCGCACACACACACACACATTGAGCTTTATATAAGTATAGATAAGGAGCATTAAAATATTTTTCGTACTCGTAAATAAACCAGGGGCATTTTAACAAATTTGAGTACACTTTGTTAGAGTAATTCGCCGCATTCATTATATCTAGGAATCCGAGCATTTATGATTCAAAAATGAACAAAAAATGTTCATTTATTCTTTTAACTACCTTATAACTTTTGCAAATCGGCGTCTTTTTAGAATAGCATCAATTTAGACAGCATCCGTTCTTCCGGTCGGACATATATATAATTTTAAAGAATAAAATAAAAAAATCTTTTTTTTCTGATTTATTCTATATATTTGTTTAACATAACAATTCAATAATTTACAGAATATTTGATTTAATGTATATGTAGAATACTAAATGGACTGTATGAATCACTCTTTCTATAAACTTCCGACAACTGCTGGTTCGTTTTCTGAATGATCAAATTAATTTCTAGTCAACAATATTTAATTAAAAATGACATACTTTCCATTACAGAACGCTCACCACAGAACGCCAACCACGAAACGACACACGAACTAGAGTAATAAAGAACAAAAATCAGAATTTATATAGAAGACGGATTGCCACAATTGGCGAACTATCATCTGACATTGCGATAATAACAATTTTTTTTTTGATATTTAACAATATAAAACATATGCAAACACTATGCATTTTATTTAACATTTTAAAAATTAGTTGAATAAAAAATATTCATTTAAATTAATCTGAGGTGCCATTATAATATAAGACACGAGCAGAGAGTTATCTTTTCTTTTATCACTGATAAAGCAAGTAATTTCAATTTCAATCATTACTTAGCGTTTTCTAACAAATTCCCTCAATGTGAATGTTTTTACTTCGTCGTATATGAACTATAGAGATAGTATATCAATCGTCAAAAATTTCAAAGTCAAGATTTTGATCAATCTCCAAGTTTTAGAACTCCATGAGTTTGGTATATTTTTCCCCTGACGGCACATTCTTGGAAAATGCACCGTCTGTCTGACTGTGACAAAAGATAACTCAAAAACGCTTGAGTCTAGCCGAAAGAAATTTGGTAAACGGTCTCTATATGAAATTTGTAGATTTCTGTCACATTTTGAGTAAAATTTGTCCAGAGGAAGTACGTCTATGCGGCTGTTCAAATATAAATTAACACGATAACTAGAAAACGAAGCGCGCTAGATAGATAAAATTCTGTATACAGATTTAACATCTATATTCTAGACACCTGTCAAGTTTCGAGCCAAATGGAAATACCAGTTGATTGTTTGTCGATTTTACTTGCAGAAACATGTAAAAGCGATAATTCAAAAATTCTATGACTTAAATATATCAAATCTAGTATAAAATTGTGTGACTTCAAGTGCAGTTTGAGAAAATGTGTCTGAAACACGAATTCCATTTTCGTTTACTATTAAAGCATTCCAGGAATAATTGCCAAATATCTCGCCAAGAATTACACGAAGGATTTAGTAAAAATGCCAAAATCACGCCAAAGGTTAATCTTTCCTAACTATCGTACACCGGTGCCATGTAAGGCGTTTTCTGAGAAAACTATTTTATTAGAGACTATGCGAGAAAGTTTTGTGAGACCACGCTGTTTATTTAATACATTTCACACCGTATTAAAAATAATTTGTTCAATAGTAGAACAAAATCTATATAGTAAATTTTTAAACGCCCTTGAATGAATGGCATAACTCAATTAACCCATTTCAGGAGACGGACTGAAAGAAAGAAAGAAAACATCGAACATGGTGATCTAATCAGCTGGTTTCAGTCAGGAAATTCGGTTGCCCGTATATTAAAGATGTAAAAGCATCTATCTTATCCGAATTTTCACAAATTTTTATTTGCTTTTTTCATAAATCAAAAGAAAAACGCAAATCAGATTCCAAAGTTGGGGGGAAAAAAAAGAATATTAATCAATTTTTTCTAAAGAAAATAAGTATTCAAGTTTTTTTAAATAAATATTTATTGAGTTTGATAAATGCCCTTTCATATAATAATGTCCATAGGTTGGAATAATAAAGGGTGTCCCAAAATTAACGCAAGATTTGAATTTGCCTTCATTCGTGTAGTAAGGTATTGACAACGCTATTAATAAAACCATTTGACAGCTGATAGTTAGTAAGAATGGAACGTTACACGATAAAACAACATGTTTTCATTGTTGAACAATATTTCAAAAATAATGAAAGTCTTGCAGCCACAGTTCGAAAATGCGAGAATTGGCCCCCTAGATAGCATGATTTAACACCATAGAATTTTTAGGGGATTGTATGAAGACAAAGGTCTATGCCAACACACTCACGAGCACGCTTGCATTGAAGGAGGAAATTCAACGCTGCATCAACGAAATTCAGCAACAATTATACAAAATGATCAAAAGGAATTTCGACAAAAGAGTGCGTATGTGTCAGCAGAGCAGTGAAAGCCATTTGTCCTATGCGTTATTCCATACATAACCGAATCTTGTGTACTTTACAATCAGTAAAAATATGACAATGTATAGAAAAATGTGTTTTTTATTTAATACAAATTTTGCAGTAACACGTTGTTCTGTCATGTAACGCTCCATTTTTACTGACCCTAACCTATCAGCTGTCAAACGGTTTTTAAATAGGGTTGTCAACACCTTACTGCACGAATGGTGGAAAATTCAAATCTTGGGTCAATTTTGGGACACCCTTTATTTGTAAATTGCATCATGTGGGATGAAAAAGAAATCTTTTGGAACTCTCTGCAAGCATACTGTTGAAATGTATTCTTGAAACACAACTGTCTTAGTTAGTATATACTTAGTAATTCTTATTTAGTACTACTACGTATTCAGTAAAAAAAAGGTTTTCAAAATTTTAAATAAATTTTGAGATGAATATTAATCAAAATTTTAACACTTACCCTCAATTATTTCGGAATATTTATTTCAGTAAACCATATTTAAGCCATTTAAAAAATTTTAAAAGATGAACTTTTAAATTATAATATAAAATTTACAATTTCCTTACAGTTTTTCTGCATGTTTATTATTTTTTTAAAAAGAAATAAGTTCATTAAACTATTTGAGAGAATGTTAAGAGATATTCTAAATGAAATCTAAGAACAGACGAATTTAAAAACGTTCATAAAAATATAAAAGAGAGTAAAATAAACACTTTTATTATGATTCAATAATGGAAAAAAGGTTGCTTTAAATGAAATGATTCACAAATTCTGTTGAATGAGTAACAGTTGGAATAACATCTGTTGCTGAGGGTTTCATCATCATCATGTACATGCAAATGGTTTAGAAACGTTTTAAGATTTATGAAAAATAATTATAATAATTATTTAAAAAAACACTTTAAAATGCTCATTGTTTATTAACTAATTTAAGGTGCGTTTAATTTTGAAAACAACTGATGAATGAAGAGCCAGGCTATTTACAGAAAAAGTTGAAATTATTTGTTGCTGGATTGTACTCCTTCGTTATAATAAGAGAATATTGATATAACAAGAGAACACTCTATTTCACAAGATAAATTATTAGTCGATGAGTCATCATTTTTCTTTGTTGATGAAACTGAACTTGGAAAAGTTGTGACGTATTTTTGCGTTATAATGAGGGGCTGAAAAATATCTTCAATCGTAAAGATATGTTGGCCAGGAAAGAAATGAAACGTTTTCGCTACAAAATAATGACAGTAGCTTAAATACTGAAATCAGCCTTTTGTTTAAAAAAAGGACAATTTTTTAACAAGACTAATAACCTAGTTTATTATTCTCAAATATTATTTACTACACTTCATTGCTTTTAATTATTCTATTAATTTTTGTCTAATTAATCTGTTAAATTTTGAAATATTTTTAAATATTGGAGTCATATTTAGAATATTTGATTCATAATTTGGAAGGCGCGCTCGAAAGAGAAAATGGGAGGGAGGGATGTGACAAGTGTTTTTTTTTTTTTTTTTTTTATAAAATCGAATGAGTTTCTTCGATATTTATCGATAAAAAAATTAATGTGATGAATAGAAACGTTTACAGAAAAAGACAGTCTAATTAAAATTTCAATTTAATTCCATCATCAGGGAGCGAAAAAAATTAGGGACATCGAACCTCTAGTCCAAAATATCATAGCAAGTTTTGACCTCGTTCTTTATTTTATTTTTAAATATTTCTCTTAATTATAAAGCCTGATAACATACACACAAACATATATATATATATATATATATATATATATATATATATATATATATATATATTCTCTTACGTGGCTCTCAAAAATTGTGTTATTTACCTAGAAGATTCGGCAACACATACAAGTTTGCTCACGTGATTTCTCTTTCGGTAGATAAACGCATGCCATCTGTTTATCGTTCGATTATTTACCAGTATTAAACATGAATCTCAGCCGCGCTGTTAGATATTATAAAAAAATGAAAGAAAACGAATTCAACGGGAAAATGATTTTAATTGAGTAAAGCTTTGAAAGGCGTTCAGGAAGAAGATTGTTTCAAGATGCTCAGCATACTTGTATATATGTTTTGCATATATACAAGTATATGCAAAATACAAATATTTGCATATATACATACTTGCATGCATGTTTTCGTGCAAATTCGAATACTGCGGTTCTCTGACAATGGAATTTGATATCATAAACTGAATGATAACATTAAGACCGAATACAATAAGCGGCTTCCTTTGTAATTTGTGTTCAGAGTTTTTTTATTTTTTTAAATAATCCTAAAATTCATTATTTCTTTTATTGTGCACTTGCATAATGATCTTTGTTAACTTTTTTTGTCTTCTGAGTGCTCACAAAAATCAAGAAAAAGACCTTTTTCAAGACCGAAACTGTAATAGATGGCAAGTCCTATTTATAGTGAGCGATACCAACGAGGTTAATGTAGCAAACATGGGGAGGGGGAGGGCTATGAAATCCCACCCTAATATTTAATTTTGTGGCAACGTGCGTGAGTATAAAGGCAATAACTAAAACTACTAAAAGCATTATCATAAAAAATATTGGAAAATGTTTTTAAAAATTTATTAATATAGTGAGAAAAATCTTTAATGAAAATAAAATTGTTATTATTAAAAAGGATATTTTTTAAATTTTAAAATGATGTAAAAATACTTTGGGGATTAATATTGAAACAAAGCGTTATTGAAACAAACAATATAATTTATTTAATTTTGATAAATTTTTAATCAAATATCTAATTAAAATTAAAAAATTTCTTTTATAATTTCCAAATTCAACTTAGAATCTAATTTGAAGTTTTAGAAACTTTAGTCTACCATGTAAAACGCTTTGAACGATTTATAGAAATGTTTCAACTTATAGCAATATGCAATCCTATAAACAATACCATGTTAAAAAAACATACATGGAAAAAGTGCTAGTAGATACGTTTAAAGGAAAAAAATGTACAATGTGATAAGACAGAAGTTTAAACGAAGTTAGAATAATAGAATTTAAATCGTATTATCAGGAGCGTAAAATAAATACACAAACAAGCAACTTCGGTTTTTAAAAAAAGAAACTAATTGGTTGACAGGTTAAGTCTTCTATCATCCCAGAATTCCTCGATATTTTTAAAATGTTGATATTTATTTTTTGTCCTTATTCCTTAGTATTTCTTTTTGTTGTTATGTTACTTTCTTTAGCAGAATTTACTATTTGTAAGCAGTGTTTTCTTTTTCTTATTTCTGATTGATTAATGTGTTTATATAATTTCAAATGATAATTTTTTTTAATATTAATTTATTTGTTTCATAATATTTTAACGTTAATAGAAATCGCATCAAAAAAGTTAGTTTAGTTCATAGATTTAGCAAATGGATGAAATGCCATTCTATTGCGAAGGCTGAATTTTACCTACCTTTTTAAAAGCAGTTTTAACCATTTCAACTGCAAAGATTTTCACACTGATTTTGCTCTCAAATACTGCAATTTTTTCTTTTTGGATTATTTTATTAAATGCACAATATGGCATCATGGGAAATTTGTAAGGTTTTACATGTATCCTTTTTCTCCTTACAAATAGTCTATTTATAACTATTGCCCAACAGGTTTTTGATTATCTTCTTGTTTACTTAATTCATTTTATTTCATTCTCACTAGCATCAAATCTAACACGAATATAAATAATTATTGTATTATTTAATATAAATATGTATCAGGAAAGTTTTTAAAAAATTTTTTTAATTAAACGATTACACATTTGTTTAATTATTTTAATCAAAATTTGGAATTCAAAATTATTTCATAACTCTATTTATCATATTATTTTTATTCAGCTATACAAAGTCTTTCAGATAGTTTTGAAAATGACGTGATTTGCAAAGCTAAATCTTCCTGTTTAACATGTTGACTATCGCTGACGTCATTTGATTCACACCTGTGATTCACGTCTTTAAAGTATTCAGTGAATCAATCTTCTACTATAATTAAGAGATAACAGATAATTCATCTAATTAAATATAAAAGGTTCAAATCGCATGGGTAAATAATAGTACTTTGTTAATTTACATGATAGCAAATTAAAATGTAACATCAATTGGCTACATAAAATTCTAATAATTATTCTAATACTCTTTATGGCTTTATTCATACAATAATAAAATTGGGAGGATTAAATATAATTCTTTTTTAAAAATGAATTAAAAATTATAATTATAAATCTCATTTCGTCCAATTATAAATCTCATTTTATTCTCATTATGTTCTGAATGAATTCCGATTTTTTTTCCCCTTCCTTTTTTTATTCCTCATAAATATTTGCATTTAATAGGAAGAATAAATTTAAAAAATGAAAGGAAGGTCGCTGTGAAATAACAGGATTTTAATAAATAAGACTGTAGACGCCTTCAGATTTCTCAAAATAAAGTCGTCTAACATCCCATGATATTTACTTCACTTTCATCGTCATGTGACAGACGATTAATAATTCTAAATAAATCAAATGAAATGCAAAATCGCCTGCATCTATTGAATATTAATAAGATAGATCGCTTTCAGAATTTTTCTTTCATATACTCCAGAATATACTAAAGTTGAATAAAATCTTATGATTGGCAATATTATATTTTTATCTATGTCATGTTCACTAAATTAATTACTAAATAACATATCTCTATATTAATTATTCTTAATAACAAAATAAACGTTTGTTTAAACTTTTAATGTGCATATTATCGATAACTGAGTCACTTCCGGCGTTAAGGATATTCGATTCATATTCAGTTAAGCCTTTAAAAAGATTAGAAAACCGTGCAAGCACTTTTCAGTTAAACGCCCCCAACATATACCTTGAATTTTGATGACAGTCAAATATCCTGTCCTTTATCAGTTCCATTCCTTTGTTAAAAAGGCACTTGACTTTCGAACCCTTCAGATAATGGCCCTGGAGAGAAGGATAAGAAAGAATGGATACCTTTTATATCTGGATCTTCTTTCTCCCCTCCCCTTTGGCATAAGGTAATAAGGTAGAGGTTTTCAATCAATTTTTTTTAAAGATAAGGTTTAAATGTCGCACGGAAAAAAAATCTGTTGTTCTTAAATATCACTTTTGACATTCAGAAATTATCCTGGAAATACTGCAGGAAGATAAGATGCAGATAATTTGATTTTGGTATTTATGCTATCTTGTCAAAGTAATAACAGTTGTAAACAGTTCGATTTATATCAGAAATATTGATGGATTTAGAATATTTTATTTAAAAAAAAATTGAATAGAAACTATATAAGCGAAATAAAAGAGTAGATAACTTTTTTTTTAAAGGGGAGGGGTACTGGGTTTATGACAAAAATGTCACATTAAATTACGCTAAATATCTCCTGAACTTCAATATAGAACACTGTCGAAGAGATGGGGAGTTATATAAACAAAATCAATATAAATAAAAAAAATTATTTTTTAAAATTCAAACACAATGAACTATTTGATAACTAGAATTAACCGTAAGCATAGCCTGTGACCAAATAAAGTCGAGGAAACAAAAAAAAATTACACTAACGTAAATTAACACAAAATGATGCATGAAAATGAAATTAAAAATGGATTTTGCATGTTCATTTTTTATCGTGATAATGGTGGATGCAAACGATAAAAAACAAATTCATATAGTCCAGTTAAAATGAGAAAGAAATTAAAAATCTAGCAGCAATTAAGGGTGCTTTAAATGTGTGAAAATCATTTTTAGGATTCTCGGAGCCTTAATTTTTAATAAAAGTCTTAATTATGGAAATAAAAAAATGGACTTTCCATATCCATTTTTCTTTGTGATAATTACATCACATGAATTGCAGACGATAAAAAACGAATCTACAAAGTCCTGTTAAAAGAAAAAAAAAGATAAAGAAATTAAAATGCTAACAACAAACGATAATACTTTAAATGTGCAAAAATAATTTTTTATGATTTTCAGCTTAATTTTTCAATCTTGCCAAGTTTAGCAAGCAGCAAAATTTCCCAAGCATGAATTCGCGAACAAAACAATTAATTAAAAATTAAGGGAAAAAAGATGTTTCGACCGCTTTTGTTTTAAATTAGGAAGAATTGCCCCAGATATTATTTCAAAAATGTTTGAAAAATGGGAGAAAGTAGAACGCTGACATCTAACTATGATTCGCACCAGTTACCTGATTAGATGACCTCCATCTTTGCTACATTTTAATTATAGTAGAGAAATAGCTCATTTAATTAGAAAGTAAGTGTGAATCATATGCGATTCATGCCATAAACAATTTATTTTCTTAAAACTTTTCTGAAAAACAAACTCTTTTTTTAAAAATCTTCAAAATTCAGTAAATTATGCAAAATATTTAAAATAAATTTTTTCTTTGAAAGGCCAATTTTTGTTTTTGATGATGTGCTGAGTTCTGACTTTATCGTATGTGAAGTATATAAACAGAAAATCTTATAAACGTTAAAAAAATCTACCTCGCAATTTTGACAAATATCCACGTTTCGAATCTGCCTGTCCAAAAAATGCATATTTGGAAAAATATCTGTTTATGAATATGGTGGGTCATAAGCGCATTAAACCAGACGGATTAAATTTGGTATATGATTTATTCACCAAATTT
Source organism: Argiope aurantia (assembly GCA_026543865.1). Classification (NCBI taxonomy): domain Eukaryota; kingdom Metazoa; phylum Arthropoda; class Arachnida; order Araneae; family Araneidae; genus Argiope; species Argiope aurantia. The sequence goes on from JAPMOR010002304.1 coordinate 27,999, forward strand.
CTGTCAAATTTTCAACGAAATCCATTCAGAGACAGTCTGTACATCCGACTATAAACTCCGACTATAAACTGTCAAATTTTCAACGAAATCCATTCAGAGACAG
>JAPMOR010002304.1:28111-49410 GCA_026543865.1 Argiope aurantia
GTACATCCGACTATAAACTGTCAAATTTTCAACGAAATCCATTCAGAAATAGTCTGTACATCCGACTATAATATGACACGATAATTACAAAACGAAAAAAGTTAAGCATTTATGCATTTTTTTCATAATAGAGTGGTCTTATTCTGACCAAAGTAAAAGTTCAGTTTTTGAGATGATAACTTTTAAAAACTTTAATTTAATTTATTTTATTTTTTGTTATCTTGAACAGTTTACTCATTTTCTTAGTTCTTTAGAAGTCAACTTTCTAAAAATAAAATTTCATTCTCTCTTTTTTTTTTTTAGAAAAAATTTCCTATATTTAAAAAAAAAAAAAAAAAAAATCCAGATCTCTAAATTTAAATTTGGGATAAGGCGAGGAAATTCTTTTTTAAATCGAAAAGGAAAACGAGACGGAAAACCGTGACCTCAAAGCTAATCTGCGGCATGTAGCCACTATATAATGTCAAATATAGATTGATTGGCGTGTAACTTATTACAATGCGAATTTTTCTCAAAAAATTTCATTATTAATGATGTAACTGTAATCATTTTTCTTCAGACCTAATAGGGATATCCATCTGATAATTTAAAAAAATTCGCTAATATATCATGATAATTTATTTTCGGTTTTGGAAGTATAATTGAAAATATTTGATTAAAGGAATATTTCGAAGCTTCCAATTTTCAAATTATCTTTTTGATAAATTACTTTACATTAAATATTCTACTCTTATTATTACTTCTTTTTGATTAATAGACTGTGAATTGAATGTCAAATCAAATGAATTGTAAGAAAAGTGTTCTTAACCCCTTCCCCCCAAAATGCCTACTTGGCAACACTCCTATAAAGCGTTTACTGAATCATCATACATCCTATTTCGCTATTTTTTTTTCTCTTCAAAATAGTCATAAATGCACAAATCTTTACTTTAATCTCTTCTAAAGCGTCCTTAATTGGATTAAAGCTAATGTTTTCCTTTTCATACGTCATTGTGCTTTTTTTTTCTTTTATAATAACTAACGAAACTTGAGATACCAAATCAATTCATCGCCTCTGGCTTTGGGCATCCTAACAAATTTGGTAACGTGAAATGAACAAAATGCTGGCTCTCTGAGCTGGAGAATCAAAGAAAATAAAACACAATTTCCAGACTCATTGAGAGCTCACAGATCTCAAGTGAGGAGAAGGCTGAGGTCATCAAGGTAGGTTGCAAGCCGAAATTTTTCCCCGTGGACTTATCTAAGAAGTTCTAATACCTACATTCTCATTTTAGTACATGAGAAAAAAAAATCATAAATTTATTTCGGTCGAAAAAGGATTATGACTAAAACATAAGTTAAAAATAAGCTAAAATTATTGTAATACTTTTAGCTTTTATTATCTGTATAACTTTGATTTGTGCTTATTTTTTTTATTTCATCTAAAATTCAGGTCTTTTTTTGCGATTCGTTATTAAGTTCCAAATTACAGTTCAAGTTATTAAAGTTTTTATCATAGTATCTTCGCTTCCAACTTCTAATAAAAATAACTTCTTCAGAGTTTTATTAGACTATTTATAGGAATACGACAAACGACTTTCTTGCAACACCTGAATTCTTTCTCCATCTGAAGCGAGCGACGAAATCGGAAACAATTACTTTCGGCCACGTGGCTCAATAGAAATTCTTGGTATAAAGCTTATCAAATCAGTTGCACATTCGTTATTTATCTCACGAAAATAACAGACGAAACCAACTTTGAGCATCAATTACCGGAGTGCTTGAACAAAGATGATTATATGGCTACGAAACGGATTGCACGGAGAGCAGTGCAATAGAACTCCAAGTATTCGGATTTCTTAAAACAACACCCGAACTATTCTGATTGAATAATTGACTGGATAAAGGATTATTTTTTTTAAGAAAATAAAAAGGGAAGTTTCTTGTATTAATTTTATAACTGCAAAAAAAAATTATTTTTTGCATTAATATGTCACTGCTTGAATAGTAAACATATCAGTCAAAGTGAATTGTTTTTACTCGCGAATATTTTTGTTTGTAGATTTCTTTTTTCCCTCTCTTCCCCTTTCCTCTTTATTTTTTCAAAATTAATTGGGTAACTGGACTTCTACTGAATTCCTATTCGGGTATTTCTTCAATATGATGCATTAGTATATGAAGTTGAAACTCGATGTTGGACGAAATCCAGGAGAGTAGTCTCATCGAAACTTTCTCACATACTCCCTATTTCCCTCCTTCCACATAAAAATTGCGGATTTTGAGCAAGGCCGTGAACACCACAAGTACTCAGATTTTTATTTTCGCACATGAGAGTTGCCTGCTTCGTGGTATAATGAAAAAAATAAATTGAGTATGCATTTTGGACACATATTTTCAATCAGTTAAAACTAAAATTTGATACAGAATTACAATTTTAATAATTAAATAAAATACGAAATTTTATATATCTAAGATTTTGCGTTTTTTAGCTATCGTGTTTATAAGTAGCTGAATGTACAGACTGACGAGCGATCAGCTTTTTGACGGGTTTGTTTCAAAATCTGATATTAATATATACTTCAGATATTCCCCCTTTGTACCAAATGTTTATCTGTCTAGCTCTTTACATTATCATGTTCATTTGCATTCTTAAAGATAGGCAGTGAAACTTCCTGAGCATACATTTCACCCAAAATTTTAATGAAATCAATTGAATATGAATTTATGATTAACCCCTTACCTGCCGAGGATAACTTGCGAGATTCGGTTCCCAGTGCCACTTATATAATATATACGTATATAGTTGCGAGACGTAAATATACGCCAGGGGCAGTTAACACGTTGATTTAGGGAGACGTATATATACGCCCGCGGCAGGCAAGGGGTTAAGACCCTATACCAAATTTCATCGGTCTAGCACAAAGCGTTCTTGAGTTATGGCTCATAAAGTTATTGCATTATGAAATTATGTTCACTGACAGACATAATTCTAAAAATGTATTTTTCAGAAGACGCAGGCAGGTCTACAACATAAAGATTATACAAAATATTCAAACATTTTGACAGTTACAATACTGTCTCTTTGCATACTTCGAATACGAGAAAATAAATAAAAAAATAAAAACTTTTTTTTTCTTATTTTGATTTGTCAGACTTTATTGAATATTTCATACATTTTTTGTCTAGTTCAGCTTTTTTAACCATATAAGTAGATGTGGGACTGAAAGTAACTGTCTTCAGCTATAAGTGCAATAGAATTCGATATCCTCATTTTTCAACTCATCAGACGTCAATATTCTAAAGCAAAGAGAGGAGAAGGAAAAAATTAGAAGAAAAGAAAACCTACTTGGAAACTCATTTGCGGAAAACTATGAGAAGGTCCCCCCCCATTTAAAAATAGAACCCTCATCCCCCCTCATTCATCTTATTAAAAACAGAGAGAGAGAGATTAGAACCTTATGACTGAAACTTTTTAGTAGAATAATGTTTCACTTGATAACGCTTTTTTTCACAATTTATACTTAATTACATTGTAATGATAATGAGCACAAAAAAAATGTTTTTTTTTTACAGACACAACGCGAGAGAATACAAATGCAGTAATTAACCCTAGAATGCACGAATGTTTATTATCTTTTTACCAACACAATGTATGTGTTTTGAATAGCTGCATAAAATTTAGGAAAGTTATTTAAAAAATATTTAAACTGTTTTTTCGAGAAGTTTTAAAAAAAAAACTAGAATGCGTTAAATGGCTACATTATGAATTAAATAATATCGCAGTTGCACAAATCACATTATAAAAGTTCTGCAATCAAAATTAAAGTCCTTTTTCACTTCACAGTCCTCACACACACACACACACACACACACACATATATATAGATAGATAGATAGATATATAGATATAGATTTGCTGTTTAAATCTTATTCTAATACTGCTACAGCCATATACCGATCATTTCTACAAATATTTTCAAAAAGCAGTTAAAAATGATTTCCAAACATTCTCTGTAGCACGTTGGAACAGTCATATTAAGCATAAAGTTTTAAATAGAGACGCTTAACCAAATGGCTACACAATGCACTCTAGGATTAAATCAGTGATAAATACTGTTAAAAAGGTTAAATTAAAATTTTAATAAAATTATAAAATAAAAAATTTAATGGATGTAAGATTAATGCTACTAAAAACCTTTTTTTTTAATATTTTAAATTGATGCAAAAATATTTTCCATGCAACCCTGTGTATTAAGTTACTGAGGGTGAAAAAAGCTAAAATTTCGACTGATTTAAAAATAGTTAAATAAATTTTTTTAAATGCTTCTTTTTCTTTCTTTTCTTGTGAAAACATTTTTCCTAACAAATAATTAATGCAGAATTCGGTATCTCTAATTCCAGCAATCTACTATATAGAGTTCTGAACGCATTTTGCTACATGCATGTTACAAGTTAATAAAATACCGATTTATAAACATAATCATACTTATTATAACTATATTTTAAACTGAAAGCATATTTGCATCAATATTTGTTATCCTTCAACCTCTTGATTCATATTTTACTTGACCTCCTAATTAATTAGATGACACATTCTATTTAGGACACATATTGCTATTTCGGCCTCTATCTCAACTAATAATAAAGATGTGTGTGTATTGGCGCTCTACTGTCCAGACCATCTGACATTTAACTGTCAAATGAGGTGCACATGTACTTTAAAGGGATTTTTTTTAATTCTTATTATAATTTTAATTAATTAAAAATTAAGCTGAATTTTGGCGTTTTCTCGCGGTAGCTTCCGAAAATATTATTAAACAAAAATGAATTTTACATCGTTTCAAAGTTTCAAAAATTCTCTTTTTAATGAATATCAATTTAATAGTAATGTAAAAAAATTTCCGAATATTGGCAATTTAAAAAAAAGATACCCTTTGACTTAATTTGCAACTTTGGCTTATATTGTTGTCTAAAATTTCAAACCATTTCCATTATTTCTTGAAATATTTAATCGTGTGATTTTTTTGTATTGTTTAAAGTTAAAGAAAAAAGATTCTGTTTAGTACCTGTGTAGCTAACAAAACGAATAAAAAAGTGAAACTTCAATACCACGAAAGTTAGAAAACAGATGAACCTAACATTTACTTTTTAACAGTGGCATGATGTTACAGAGAAAATGATGAACAGAAAGTATGTAAGACTATTAAAACAGCCCAGTTTTAAGTCTGACGATTTGAAGGAATTATGGATATGAAGTTATATCTAAACGATTTAACTGAGATTAAAAATAACCGAACCAGCTGGTTACCAAAGGCAATTATTAAGACATTTGAGATATTGAAAAGTTTCCGAGTGATCTTCGCTTTTAAAATTATTTAACATTTTCATTTAATTGCAGATTTAAACATTAAATATTCAATAATTGGACGCACGAGTCATACACGTCATTGTTAGTTAAGAGGTTAAATAGTCTTATGTTTGTTTAATGTCACTCTCATTTGGTTCGGTTTGGTTTAGTTATATTAACGTCGCGTTTTAAAGTAGCATTTTAAACCGCTGTTAGATAACAGACAGCACTCTGAGTTGACATTACCTTTCCAAACTTCCACACCACATCAGCAACTCTCTCTGGAATAGAACCATTTCTGGTTGATTTCCCAGAATGGCTGTAAAGTATGTCGGCCATGGCAATGGAACGCACGATAGTATATTAAAAAATATTTTTCAATTTCGCTGGGGATACGGACACAAAGATATCAAAGTGCAACGGTAATTTAAACTTTGGCCAAACTGACTAGGCCGTTTATTAACTTTTAAGTTGAATTTTTCATTAATATTTCTCTTTAGTAACATTCTTTTCATTACAAAGCTAAGATTTTCCAATTTTTTCCTAAATTTCTTTGAACATTCAGTTTAGTTTAGCTGTAGTGACGTCCCGTTGTAAAGCAACACTAAGGCTATTTAGGGACGGACCTCGTAATTTTGAACCGCGGTCAGTTGACGAGGACGACACCTGATCTAGCACCTCCCTTTCCACACCCCACCACAACAGCGGGAGGACATTTGGCCCTGATGAATAACGTGCTTCCTTACACGACGGTTCTTCGGTGAAATCGGGTCTCGAACCTGAAACCCTACGGCTCACGAAGCCGAGACCTTACCACCAGACCCCCACAAGTCTTGCTGATCTATCCATCAAGCCACATTACTTTGCTCTTTCAGAATGATTGTTACAAATAGCATTTATTGCAAAATTCTAGGCATCCATGAGTGAAGATGGTTGTAATAATTTTAAATTGTGTTTTTCAAAGAACAAATACTTCAAACGCAGTTTTCTCGAAACCATCTTTTGTTGTGTTCCCCTTTGGCTAGTTTGATTCGTCACAACCCCTCACATAATTATCGATATTCTAAATTATAGAAATTTTGGAAAACAAAGATTTTTTTTTACATTTGTGGACCACATAACATTGCTTTTGATAAATGATAATTGATGCAAAATTGATGCCCCTCTCCAAACTTCCACACCACACCACACCACACCAGAGGACATTTCGCCTCAACAGATTTAATATGTGCCTGATCCGTTTATACAATATGTATACCCGTTTATACTATATCGAACCCATTGAATTTATGAAATTTTGTGAAGAATTTTCCGTAACCGTATTATGTCAGAATCAGTATCTGTTGGTATTCTACAGGAAAACATCGCTGGAATTAGTTACCAACTGTGACACAAACATTTAGAAGGATGGGATCACGTGTACTTCCGTACTTTCGAAGTAGTGAGTGTACTTTCGAAGTTTTCCGCTGTAATATCCGGAAATATTAACACACTAAAGTGATTTTTGTCCCGTTTTAAAATTAAAAAGAAATCATTTTTTTAGTAATAACAAAATTAATTTTGAGAAATTTTTAAAATATTTTTTACAATGATTTCATGGCTATAAATATATGATAGCGTGTTTTTTTTTTCTATTGTCAAAGGTAAAGAAATAAAGAATCCTTTTTTTTTTAGATTCTTTGGCTACATCGTAGAGAATTTGTAATTCCTTATTTTATTTCATCAAATTTTTTGTGCAATATATTAAGGGAGCCATTTAAGTGATATTAAATCTATATAACCAATGTACTCCCAATTTTTTAATTTTTTTATCAACCTGTTTTAATCTAGCTAACATGCTGGTGGACATAGTAATACAAGTATCATGTACTAGGATTAACTGTGCATTTTACATAAGAAACTTTTAAAAATGTATAAGATAGATATTGCATAAGATTGAGCATAGCTGGATGTTAGATAATACGGACAGTTGCGTTTATGGTGAAAATAAGAGTGATGAATTAAATCCATAAATGAGGTCCATGTATACAATACACAGAATAAGTGTAAGGCTACTAAAATTATGCTCTTCAAATGTCTATCAAAATGTATCTACGACGTTTGAAGATATTTATTGCGGTAACCAAGAATATTCAATTATATTTAAAAGAGCTAATTTGTATCAAAGACAAATAATATTCGCGGGGAACAAAATGGTAGCCAAAGGCGGCTAGTACCTAAAAAATTATTTACATTATGAATTCCTTCAAATTTGCATTACTGCCAATTTTACCTTCTTTGCACTTAATTTTGAATACTTTAACAGCTGATCAATAAAATTAATTACTTATCTCAATTTTGAATTAAAGAAGAAAATGTTGTTAAAAAGAAATTTCTGTTAAGCAAATAATGCTTTGAATATTTCAATTTAATTAAAAAATTAAGTTAAGAATTAATTTTTAATTATTTTCCCTTCATTTAATATAGTAGCTGAGAAATTCAAACATTTTCCTTATAAAACCAACCTAAATTGACAGAAATTTTTAACAAGAAGTCCCCCCTCCCCCCCCAAAAAAAAGAAAAGAGAAAAGAACCGAAATATAAATTTTTTTAAAAAGAATTGGAACCAAATATGCAAAAGCTAGTTAAGGAAACAATTGAGCAGATTATATCCCAACTCCAACCGAAATGGCTGCATAATCTAAAATGATTCACTGTGTTTCTGTCAGAAACTGCTGATTTCACAATCGGATGAAAAATCTTTTGTCATCAATTTTATTGCGTTGAGGTAATTTTATGTGTTTTGATCGGTAAAATAATACGTCTAGATGACTCGTGAACCAGCTATTCTGATGAAATATATATCTGAGAGAAATGACACAAAGCGAATTCAAAGAGATTTTGAAATGTTTTATGCATAAAATTCTTGCGCATCCATATTTAATTGATATCATTTTAAATAAATGGCATAAAATGCTTACTTTTAAAATGCAATTGAAATTTAGAGGACCGAGGATTTTCGATACTTTAGCGATGTAAATTCTAAAATGCTAATGACGCAATCGAATTATAAAATTGAAATATTATAACTTTTGTACCCCTCAACTAAGAATAAAAAATAGGTATGCAGCTGCTGGCCAAGCTGTGGAATCCTTACACTCAAAACAATATGCCCCACTCCCAAGATGTGTGTATTGGATAAAAAGTACTCCAGCTCGAGAAATTTGAAATTAATGAGACAATATAGTCTCCAGGACGTTTCTTTAGGTTTAGTTTAGTTTAGTTATATTAACGTCCCGTTTGAAGCAACACTAGGGCTATTTTGGGACGGACCTCGTAATTTTGAACCGCGGTCAGATGACGTGTTTCTTTAGGTAAAAAGTGTATCAGCTCAAATTATGAGAAATTAATGTCGCGACAAAGAGAATCTTGCTTCTTCAAAATTTTGAGCTCGAATTTTATAATACTTACTCTGTACTTCATATACAAGAAAGTTAAAAAGAAAATACGTTCTTGTGTAAGAAATTTTGAAAGAATGAAACAAATAAATTAATTAAGACCCCAAGGAAAATGTTCTAAAAGTTTTCAGTTATTTGATTTAAATAAAATTTCCGTAAACGCTCATATAAATCAAAGGAAAGCGCTACATTACTCCGAAAATACTATAGAAAAATCTCGAAGCTTTTAACCATTTACATACTTTGCCCATAGGAAAATAGGGCAATCAAACTCGGACAGGTATTGCCAAAAGGATGGTGAATACGGCGATGAATATAGATATACATCACCAATTCTCATGATAAAAGTATACGCCAAATTACATCCTTCGATAATTTGAATTTTGACTTCTCATAATGCTAACCAATGAATTTCTTTAATTGGATCCCACCCAAAATTTGATATATATCTCAATTTTGATATAGTTTATGTAAAAAAGTGTATCCTTCTAAGTATTTGTATTTTTTTATATATTATATTCACAGACAAACAAATAAAATTCCATAAAATCCTTTTTTTTTTCACTCGGTTCTGTGAAGCTTAATAGGTGGAATTTTTCAAAACTTCAAAGCCGAATTTCTTCGCCAATTACGATGGAAGCGAAAATGATCTAGTAATTTCGCGATCGTTATTAAGAAACACTAACAAACGGCAATTAACAGAAGATAAATTTTTGATTCTCAAAAAACTGTAATGATGAAATGTTTATGAAAGCAATATTTGCACGATTTAAAGATGCATTTTTTCTGAAAATCCATCAAAGGAAAATGAGTACATTATTTTCAATGCAAAACTTTCATTTAATAATGAAAATGTTAATTATCAAATACTTTTTCCGATACCCAAAAATGAATTCATAAATAAAATTATTTTTATGTAAAGCGCCATCTAGTGATCAAGACTTTGACTATAAATCTTGAAGTGCATGCTTTTTAATGTTAAATATTTATTTTTATCATTACCTTAAAAAAATGGCATTTTTATGAGAACACATCGAATAAATATACTTTGGAATTTATGGCTCAATAAAGAACAACTTTGAAGCAAAGAATGACTTTCGAAGTCAATAATGAAAAACTTACTTTATCGAATAAATAAGTTGAATACTTCATTCTTTTACTCATGTGCTATATAAAAAAATATATATAATGTATTTAACTATATCAAAAAATTATGCTCTTATATTAATTAGAATTTGTAGCATATATTTTTGATAGAATGATTTATAGAAAATCTGTGAAAATGATACATATATTTATCAAAAAACTGGACAATTTTCTTGTTAGGTGACTACTTTAAAAATTCAATTTTTAGCAAAAACACCAATTTTTTTATTTACTATTCTGAATTATAGATTCGCTTTCTTCATAAAACCATTTAAATTTTGTTTCTAAGTCTATGTTTTTTTTGTTTTTTTTCAAATTCTAAATTTTGATAGAATGTTTTTAAAAAATAAATTTATAAATTAAAATTTGTTGCATATTTTATTTATTATATTTGATTTAATAATTTTTCATTATGTTCTACAGTTTCTGAACGAGAAAATAATTATTTGTTCATTTAAAAATATTCTACAGTTATTTTATTCCTATACAATGCGGAAAAAAAAGAAAAAGAAATGTTCGAGTTATTTATTAATAAAACGCCAATATTTAAAGAGTAGATGAAAATACAGTGTATTTTTAATTTCGGAATTAAGTAATATATTTCTTAAATATCTGCAAAATTTTTAACAAAGCATTTGCTAAACATCTGAACAAAAATTTTTTTTTGCTTAGTACCTCTTTTTAACCAAAAAAAAAAAAAAACTTTTTTCTAATTTTAAATTTTTTTTTCTTATTTAACTGGAATATTTTAGTTTAGTAAATATTTTTTCAATAGTAATTTATCATATATTTTCTGAGTTTTTTTGAAAAAATTGTTTATAATACCAAACTGCTTTTTATATTTCTCTTCTGTCGTATTCATTATTGCATTATAAGATATTAGGTTGAAATTTAAAGAAGAGTATACATTGCAAAATTTGTTTACAGCACATTTTGATTTTTTTCGATTGTATACAATAAGTCTTTTTACATTATTATTCATATTTGATTGATAAAGAATATCTTGACATTTCAAATTTCAGAGAATGTGAAATATTGCGACGTGGTAAAAAGGTTTTGTACAGGGCTTAATAGATGGCAGCACAATACAGGTTTTGATAGTCCTTGATTAAAATGCTAATTGAACTGAAGGTGTATTATTTCCCACATATAAAATTCCGAATAATAATTTTTTTTTGAAATAGAAAAATAATTTATTTTTGAAAAATGAAACTGAAATTATTTTTCATTATTTATAACAGTTTTTAAATAACACTTTAAAACACAGTTTGGTTTTATACCTCTATAACTGCAACAATGAATTGCCAACACAATTTCTAATGATAATAAAGAATAATAATAATTACTATACTTTACCTAGATACGATGTATCTTTTTCTGGAATTCGACCACCTACAAAAAAAAAATTCTAATTTTAGTGTCACAATGAACCTACACGAGGAGTATTTTTTATGTAGTTCATCCTTTTGAATGATTATTTGGAAAGAATAACATAAAAACAATAATAAATTTAATCTTTTAGTGGCAAATGTTTTTTCAAATGTTTCATTTCACAAATAATTTTCACTTCTAAAAATTTGTCTTCAAAAATAGAGTTTCAACTTACAAATAAAAAAGCTCATTATAAAATTATAACTAAAATAGAATAAAATAAAATAACATATTTAAGAAATTAGCAGGCAAAAAAGTGAAAGCTTCTTTAAAATGTCGAAATCAAGTTTTTTTTACAGTTAAAATATTTTCTCTTTGTTTATTTTATAAATAAAAAATAACTAAGGAATTACGTAAATCTTATCTTAATAATTGAAGTCAACACTTGAAAATTTTAAACGACAAAAAAAAAAAGTATGTAAGCTTTGTTTGGATCTTATCTTAACATTTGAAACCAGCACTTAAAAAAAAAGCATGAATTTAAGTTCTTTGCGATTATCTTAAAATGTATCAGAAAGTTTGTTTACAAAACTCTCGTATTCTCGTCAACTTCAAGATTTATTAATGAGATCTTTATTAATCATGACGTTAATCAGTCAACAAACAATTTACTCATCACAAAATAGAAGATAAGCAAAGGGAACGACCTAAGATACTTAAGATTTCGCAACTCAAACACTCAGACCTGCTAATAAGAAAGAAATTGTTGCATGTTAGTTATGTTTGAACAAGATATGTATACGTTCAACTCGCTCTAATCTGGACCAGATATTTACCCATTTATAGAAATTGTCCGGATTATAGAAAATAATATAAACATCCCAGTGAAACATTTTTCTATATGTGGGAAACTAGCCATCAATATATTAAGCTATCCTAATAAGTTGTAAATGCGCTTTTTCAAGATTTATTATTATTATTATTATTATTATTTTGTGATCCGATAATAAAGTCCAAATTGCGTAGATTTTAAAACAGACTTTGTTTTTAATATATGTAGGATAGAACTATGGATACAGTAGTTTCAAATGAACGACAAATAAAAATGAAATAGGAAAAATACCGGTATTTTTAGCCAAAAATAAGTGATTTGCTTTATTTTTACCGTATAATTCACCAAAACAATATTTGAAATGGTTATATCAATTATCTACTACTTTGCCGTAGTTTACTTATTTTTGGCATTTTTCATAAATAAAAAGCGTGAAAACTAAATTTCTTTCCAGCGCATTTGGATGAACTAATTTATAAGTACAATTTCTAAAAGTATTTTCTGAAAAATGAATATTTCAGTGTGATTGATTCACCGAAAGCATGATATCTCAAAATCAATTCAATAAAATTTCATGAAATTTGGTATGCAGGTATCAATACATTGAGGGTATGATATTCCATGGATTTTAAGAGACATTTAACGTATAACACACATCAGCTTTATTTAGACATGTTTTACTGACACTTTAAATTTTTATATATTAAAATATTTTTTATATTGTGGTATGTTACATTTTATGTAGTTTGAGCTATATATAGGTGAAATAAAAATTAAATCTTTCCATTTTTTTTAAATCTACTCTGTTTTTCCTAACACTGAAAATTTTGCTAAATTTTCATTAAATAAACAACACTACTATTAATTATTTTTCTACTATTAATGGCAATCAGTGTATTTTTTTTCTGCTAATAGTGACCTTTCAAGTATATTTTACTATTTGGTACAATGAAAAATATTTATGAGCCCGTTTTTTTTAAAAATTCGTCCCCGAACCTAGTCGGATACCTTAAGTAGAAAATATTAAATTAAGTGTTGAGTATAAGTATGTTAAATAGATAAATCAAGTACTCAAAGGGTGAAGGTTTCAAGTTTTAATAAGAAATAATAGCTCATAATGAATGACTGGTTTCAACAGATGCATCGTACTAATGGGGGTGTCGGATTAGAGAACATTTTCTGTATTCAGTTTAATTGTTTAATGAAGTTGACTTACTATGTTTCACATGCAATAAATGTATCTTTATTGTACTATTTCTTTTATCAATAATATTTCAGAGAAAAAAAATTATTTACGATTTTTACTTATAGATTTGTATACATATCTTATAATAGGCTTGAAGAAAAAAATTAACGATTTTCAATATCGTTTCTTAATCTCTCGTATACGAAATATAGAAGTATTATAATCATAAAAAAAATGAACTCGAGATTTTAATGAATCTCTAATGTTAAAGACATACTAAAAGCCGATTTTTTTTTAACATTATGTCTGTTATACTGATTTACGGTTTTTAACTCAAAAGCACTTCGCCAAAAAGATTTGAACACGAGATTAAATAACCTCCACGTTTCATTATGTTTGTTTGTCTATGATACTGACTGATGATAACTCAAAAACGCTTTGAACTAGGCGACTGAAATTTAATATAAGGAATTATAACCAAATTTATAGATTTGCAACCCATTTTGATTGAAATTCATCCACAGGAAATCTGCCTGTCTGGCAGTTCGAGTACAAATGAACTCAATAACAAAGCAAAGAGCAATTATAGGTATTAAGAAGAGGTATTAAGTATTAGGTTCTAGGTAGCTAGGCATTTGGTGCATGGTTTAACACCTCAATCGTAGTTATCAAATTCCGAACCAAATTCGTAAAATGATTGACCATTTTTGGATCTCTACTTCACGCATGCATGTAAACACAATAACTCTATAAATAAATCAATAATATTATCTTGTTATTACAGCTGTAGCTTTATGTCATATTTAAGTGTCAATCGGCTGGTAAAAATGTGTCCAAATTACATAATCTCGTGATTGATTCAATAGAAACTTTAGATTCACACCACTTATCTATATTTTGTAACTTTCATTCATCATGCAAGATGTTCGTGGCCTTATCCAAGCTTCGAAATTTTAAGCGGAGGTAGAGGGATAAGACCTTTATTGGAAAGTATGAGAGAACGTTTCTGGTGAAATTATTAAATTATTGAAAATTAAAGAGAATATAGTAAAATTGATAGTATTGCAAATATGAAGAAATTCATAATGGAAATACTAGCCGCTTTTGGCGACCAGCTGATTCAATGGGAATATTAGTTTATGGTTAATTTCAATTAAATCTTATATATATATATATAATTATATTTTAAAATCTAATTTCAATTCTAATTAATTTCTTACATTTTTACCTTAATTTAGCCCATATTAGCCTCAATATTCTCTTACTTATTGATCCAATTCCACCTTTTTTATTTAATTAATTGACCCCGAGTTCTAAAATTGCTTATTTTTCTAAAATTAACAAGTTCCCACACTCCGGGTGAAGGGATAAAACATTGTCAAGCCAAGCGAATTCTTTTTAAAAGATCCCTATAATTCCATTACCTAAATACGCATGTAAAGAAATCCTTATTGGAATCTCATAGTACAAATAATCGGGAAAAATATCTTCTGTCTCTTTTACGCTCTTTTCCCTGGTGAACGGAAGTGTTTTGTTCGCGCTTCTTGTACATAAATTATGCCTCCTGGGATGGAATAAAGGAGACGTTTAAAATTTGAAAGTGTCTCGCCTCTCTTCGGCCACGAAACTGCTTTAAAATATCTGTTTTACACACACATATATATAGATGTATAGATAGATATTTCTGATTCCATCAATAAAGGGAAACATCAAACTGTCGCAGTCTTATCTTAATAGCTTCGTACATGTTTTCTGCGCTTTGAACACGGACTTTCTAAATTGAAAAAAGTCCTTGTTATCGTGTCATTAAAAACGTAATTGCCCGGATAATCTATATCAGATAACTCATCGTCTCTTGCGTTAAAGTAATTTTACTTTCTGTTGTCTGTTTCCGCATGTGAAACTGGACTGGTATTTTGCAGACTTTTTCTTTCGTACTGTCGCTTAACTATGGAAGAATATATTAATATTTGTTGCAACAGATGTTTCAGATTACTCATCGTCTGTTCATTAAAGTAATTTCACTTTCTGTTTTCTGTTTCCGCATGTAAAACCGCGTTTTATAATTTGCAGAATTTTTCTTCCTTATTTTCTTTTAACTGTGGAATAATATCATGCAATTTAATATTTGTTGCAACATTGAAAACAATTTGAATTTTATTGGAACAATGAAATATGAGCTGTTTAAAATTATACAATGTATATCTATTTATTTATAAAATTATCAAAAATTCAGGAAGGAATTGCTCGGTAATTTAATTGGTATCATTAAAAAATATTTTTCAGATTTTAAAATGATGTAAAAATTAGTTTGTGCTATAATATTTTGGGGTTTTATCTAGGAAAATGCTAAAATTTCTCTTATTTCAGATTAATTAAAAATTTTTAAAAAATGCACAAGGTGCACATTCCTACCCTTCCAAATTATATTTGTTCTAAATTTGGAAGCTCTAAGACAAGCAGTTTGTCTTGTCAAGCATCAACTTACAATCACTCCCATTCTCTTTTATTGTTATTAGAATTGAAACAAATCCAACTGATCAGATCATATAGTACTGAGATAGCTATTTAATACAAAGAATATAGCATGAAAGTTTAATTAACAAAAAAATAACCTACATATGTAAAATTAAATTCCATTTGTTTGTTTCTTTGAACTTTATACAATTTCACACGCTGAATGGATTCTTAATACATTTAGAACCCATATTCTTCAGTTCCTATGCTATTAATAAATTTCTAAGCCCCTCTAAAGGATGTGAAACGGGTTCAGAATAATTTTAATTTTTTACTGCCATAACTTTGAAATGTACCATTGCAGAAGAATTATTTTTACTTTATCATAAAATTTTAAAAATAAACTTTTCAATAACATAATTTCCTTTTTATAATATTTTTTCTCTAATTATAATAAACTTTTCAAAATTAAGTTAAACACAGTTTATAATAGTGCTTTGAAATAATAAACCTATTTTGAGGTTGAATCTCACTCGGGCTTTTTTCTTTGGTCATTTTCACGTTAGCTTTTATTCCTTCATACCATTTAATATATGAAAGCAATAATTTATCTTTAAATACTGCCGTTTAACCCTTTGACTGCTAACTTCTATAAATTATTATAGTACTAAGCAAAGCAGTCAAAGCTCCGCATGAGTAGTCTAAGGCTGATAGCAGCGATTGCTGGGGACTGATCTGAGAACTTCCGCCTGACGAATATATGAGTCCATAACAGTGAAAAGGTTAAAACTGTTACAACTTCTTTCACTATTTGCTTTAATTTTGTATCTTACTTTATCACTTTGAAATATCTAATGCTTATATTTTGCGAGAATTTTATCAAACTCAAACCGTTCACATTGTTGCTGCTGATATTTCATCGTGCCTTTTTCCCGATTACTGTGATCAGGATATAAAGATTTTCCATGTTGAGTAAGTTTCAGTATAATGCATGCTTTGAATAAATGTTTTTGATACTTTGTTGCTCTTAAAATTAAGATTTAAGTTTAGAATCAGACAACGGTGGATAAATTTTAAACTGTCTCCTGTTTAAAATACTGCTGCTTTTTCCTGTGATATCATTAAATATATTAAGATGTAGACAGAAAATCACAGAAATGCAAAGCGCAATGAACAGAACTGTGTAAGTCCTTTGAAATAATATAAGCTATATGTCTATCAAAATGTGAAATTTTAAAATATTTTACTGAGGAAACAATGGAAATTATTTAGCAATCATTTATTTTGGCGAATCAGTGGTCAAAGGCGGCTATTATTAAATAAAATTAATAAAAATATCTAGCTTTGGAAGTAGGTTCAAACCTTGCATTATTTTCAAGTTCCAATGGTCCTTTAACATATGTCAAAAAGGAGAAATGCATTATTAAAACAATTCCTTGTTTGTTTACATTAATAAGTTTGATGAACTCTGACCTTCATTAAGACCCTTTTAACCTTAGAAATGTCCTTTATTCCTTCCTAGTCCGGAAGTTGTATTTTCGGAATCCCCAATATTAGAACAAGGGTGCGGGGAGTTCCGGCGGAATCCTTTATTCTAAGACGTTTTATCAAAACATTGAAATGTTAGAAGATCAAAACTTGTATTGGAGGAAATTGCGGGAGTGGTCTTCTCGACACTTTCCCGCATACTCTCTAATGAATGCACTTGCGCAATATTAACTGCAGTTAGTGGGCAGTAGTTACGAACCAGTCTACTAGCGTCTGATCATTGGCGATTAATCGTTGGGATGGTGTTAGTATTAGAAAATTATTATGTCCAAAATACGACGTGTATTTTGGCCCATTTTTCCCGCCCGCTTTAAACCAAAAACTACAATTGTAATCATACGATCGCAATATCTACAATTGTAATCATACGATCGCAAAATCTACAATTGTAATCATACGATCGCTAAATTTCATATAGTTAAGATATTATATTTTTGAATTATCACTTGTGATAATATAGACCGACAGACGTTTAATCTCTTGATTGATTTAATTCTAAATGTGATATACACCTGCATTTTACATGTTAAATCATATGTTACAAACCAAATTTTATCTATCTAGCTCTCTTTGTTTTGTAGTCATCACATTAACTTATACTCAAACAGTCGAACAGACAGATTTCCTCGGAATGGAATTCATTCAAAATGTGAAAAATTCCAAAAATTTTATATGAAAACTAAATACCAAATTTCATCTGTCTAACTCGAAGCTCTTATGACTTATCGTGTTCAGCGATAGACAGACATAATTCCTGAAATACAGTTTTCGGACTCGGGTAAGTCTAAACATGTCTTTTATGTTTCTGTTGTTTCTAATAGCACTTGCCATGGACAAGCTCGCGGACTAAGTCAGCGATTTTAAGCCAAGGGAGTGTCTCTTGTTTTTAGTAATTCCAACTAGGCCAAGAGTACATCTTAGCTACTTATGCATCACATTCACTTTCACAACCCCTTTTAACCGGGGGGGGGGGGCGCAGGCACACATCTCACAGATAGAACTGATGAAGAACAACCATGCCCGAATCAGGACTCGAACCCAGGACGACCAGATCACGTGGAAGACGTGCTACTCCTATGCCAGGGCGCTGGCGTTTCTGTCTTTGAAAGTGCAGACTGACAGACAGTCAAACCTTTATCGGATTTGGCTCAAAATTTGACAGGTGTCTATACTACAGGTATTAAATCTGTGTACCGATCTTATCTATCTTCGTTTTATAGCTATCATATTGTTACGAAATTTTCTTTACCGGGTTTCGTTTGGATAGTGGAAGTGATATGGTGTGTAGAACGCTCAATTAGCAGGCAGAAGTAGAATAAAAACAACGAAGTTTATTTACACGAAGACACACACAGGACAGCACAAAAGCGACAACTATATACAGCACAGAAGACGATTATCTTCACCCGAGACGTGTAGCATACAACAACGCACACAGCAGCATACAACCAGAATCTACTGCAGACAGTAGCGCACAGCTCAGTTCAGCACGAGCTTGACTCCGTCGCTGCTCACCGTAGTTTCCGCCTTCTTCGCTCCGTCTTTGGACTTCTCCGTCGTCCCGACTACTGGCTTCGTCGTCTGGCAGCTGCAGCCCCTTTTATAGGTCTCAGGAGGCGGGGCTAGAAGCCTCTCAACCAATCAGGAACGTTCGAGGCGTATCTCGGTTCCTACTGGAGGGATCGGGAAAATTCTCGAAGTTTCGGGTATTATCTATTTTGGCGCCAAAGTCGCCAAATTTGTCGCCAAGTCGCCAAATGGTCGCCAAGTTTGTCGCCAAGCTCTGGGACCTCCGACGCGCTAGTCCCATTCAGATGACTGTAAATCTTTCTTTCTATTGATGGAATAAACTATGCTGGGAAGCCGAATTGCAGGTTTGTAACAATATAAATTTATATTCATAAAAATCTCAAGTTCGGTTTTATTTATTTATTTGCTGTGATTATAATATTTCCTATTTGTGTACTTTGCATGCAAAAAAGAAGAAAAGACAGAGAGAGAGAGAGACTTAAAGTAGTCTTTCTTTGACTTTCCACTATATTCCCAGGCAAATTCTAAAATAATAATTTAGTCTAGATTTTAGAAGACCAAAATGTCTCGATTGACGAAACAAAAACAAAATTCATCAATTATCAAAAAAAAATTTTCCCAATAACAATTTATTGGTGACGTGTTCGGCAATATTTTTTTAAAAAATTTTGCCAAAAAAATAAAACTTTAGCGGAAGTGATCTTCCGCATACTCTAATAAACTTCACATCCCAGTGAACGTCTTGTTTGGCACTGACGTACAACAGTTGCGAAATATTAATTTTTGGTCTGAATTTAGATTTTTTTACTGAATCTGTCGTGTCATCCTTTACGAGATGTTTTGGCGATTAATGCATCGCATACTGTTAATAGTATCCAAAAATTGAATTTGCGCTTTAGACACCTTTTTCTCTAGAGATTGAAAAAAATTTTACACAAAACTCCATTTGTAGTGACAAAATCCCATATCAAATTTCATATATTTAAGTCATTGCGTTTATGTATTTCTGCAAGTACAGATCGACAGACAATCAACACGATGATGGGTTTCGGTCAAAACTTGATGTGTGCCTACACTGTAGATGTAAAATATGCGTGCTGAATCTTATCTATCTAGCTCTCTTCATTTTGTAGTTATCGTGTCAATTTATATTCGGACAGACGGACTTCCTCTGAACAGATTTTAATCCAAATTTGATATAAATCTGCTAAGTTGGTGTAAAGAACGGTATACCAAATTTCGACCGTCTAGTTCGATTATCTTTGGAATTATCTTTGGCACAGACAGACAGACGGATATTTTTTCCAAAAATGTGTTTCTCGGAGATCTAAAACGTGGAGATTTGGCAAAATGTTGAGTTTGAATTTTTTTTAACGATTATTATACTTTCTCCATATACGTAAGCGCGAAAGTGGGAAAAAGACTAATAATCATAGTTTTACCAAATTTTGAAACTTTAAAAAAAATACTTATTTCATAATATTAGTTTCAATGAGGTGTTTTTTCTTTCCCTACTTCTAAAATGATTATTTTGTAATCAAGCCGCTATAACATACGTATGCATTCCAAATAACATTATTATTATTTTCATTGGTTTAATTGACTATTGAATCTATTAAATAGTTAAGTCATTAATTTTCAGCTGAACAAAAGAGAGAGAGAAAAAAAAGAGCATTCAGAATTTTACAGATTTTAATAAAATAAAAAACATTATTTCAGTAAATAAATAAATAATTTTAATAAACATCCTATAGCATTTTAAATGCAAAATTTTACAATTAATCTTTAAAATAACAAGTGAAATTTAAATCTTATGCATATTATCTAATGAATAATCAAATATTTTTTTAATTTAATATTTTTATTTAAAAGGTTTAAAATTTTTAAAGAATTTTTTTACTGAAATAAATCAACAAAATCTGGATAGTAAAGTTGAATGAATTAAGATCTATACGTGTATAATTACTGAGGACATTATTTCATGACTTCTTTACAAAGAAAATTTAGACAATAAAATAAGCTTTTTATGAATTTTGAATTCACCAAGATTAATTAAATTATAGGTGACTTTATATTAAACTTTTTATTTAAACTTTATATTAAAAGGGAATTTAAAAGATTAGAAAAAAATTAAATTGCCAGTATATTGGGATTAAAAATTTTCATATAAGCCGATTCTAAAGCATACATGGCATGAAAGTAAAATCAAAACAATAATACTAATGATATACAAAAGAACGGCAACTATTCGAACTCCTTTTATCTGCATTTCAATTATCTGGCTCAGTTTAAATAGAAATTAAAAAAGAAATTGCTGAGATAAAATCTTTCTACATAAATACAACTGTACAATTCTGACCAATATGTTCAAACAGTAATATTGCACATAAAGATATAAAATGCAAAAAAAAAAGAATGTTTTAGTAGTTATTAAATTAATATGTTGTAAGGACATTTCATTTTTTT
>JAPMOR010002304.1:49420-87167 GCA_026543865.1 Argiope aurantia
TCTACTAATCTTTATTATGTGACTGCTGTATAATCTTATAATGAAACAATACAAATTAATTTAGTTTTAGTTCTATTAACGTCCCGTTGTCCCGTTTTAAAGCAACTCTAGGGCTATTTAGATTGACCTTCTAATTTTGATCCGCTATTAGATGAAGTGGATGACACCTGAACTGATACCCCCTCTCCCAACTTCCACATCATGCCAGTTGGAGGTTATTTGGCCCCGAAGAATTTAACTTGCATCAGACCAGCTTACGCCACGGTTCTTCTGTGGAATCGGGACGAACCTGGACGACGGGACCTTGTCACCGTGGCCTGTAAGGCAAAAAAGGCAAAAAATATTTTAAAACATCATTTTTTTTCAAAGAATTTATTAAAAACTCCTACGATGATGACTTCTCTCTTTCTCTCTCTCTCTCTTTTTAAGCATGTTAGTAAAATATGTGAGTTTAGTAAAGAGCTGAACTAATATATTTTACAGTTACTTGGACGAAAGGAAGAGATTTTTTTGTGCTAATTTCAATTTATTTTACCATGGAAAGCATAATTTTTAAACACAAGCAAAGGCGTGCGTTTGCAAAAGAAGAAATGAGCGAAAGTGACAGAAATTTTCCCTTTAATGGTTTTATTACGAGATTTTGATAGACCTTTATTTAATATGTGTCGACCTAGGAAAGAGAATCTGAGGTATTTTTAAAATAATTGCTTAGGCGCCAGGGATTTTTTATTCCTTCGTTCGGGGCGTAGGATGCAAAGAAAAGGGGATTTTTAGAGAGTGTGTTGACAATAATTAAATTTTTAAAAAAATGGGATTAGTTTCAGGAAGTGAGAAAAAATTTTAGAATAAAGTAGCTTTAACTAAGTTATGATAAAAAAATAAGATATAAATTAAGATTTAGATTAAATTAAGAGATATCACTATATATATATATATATATATATATATATATATATATATATATATATAAATTTACATCTGAGCTCCATTTGGACGCATTAAGGAGTAACATCATTACAAAGCGGGAATTAGCTTTAATAGATGACCACTTTTGCCCACACAAATCATTCCAATTGACCAGAATCAAATCGTGTCATTCATAGGAACAATTGCTCGGGTAATTTGCGTTTGAAACATTATATTCATTTGTTTTGGTTGAATGGAATTTGAAATTTCTTCACCTCTGTCATAACGGAGTCTCAACCTGGAACCTGGGTTCGACAATAAACCCTTGTCCACCTTTAGATGAAATATGGGCACCACTGATATTTCAAAGGTGACTTTGACCAACACCCACAAGCAGGACAGGAGCAGTTTGTATTGATTTTTCTTCGATAAGTAAAGGACGAAGGATCAATCCTGTGCTACGAATTTTATAGCATCGTCCTAAGCAAGCTGAGCTAAAATAAAGTAAGTAAATTCGTTAAGCTAAATGGCGCTATTCTGTACATAGCTTTATATTGCAATAAAGCTTATTCAACTTGTTTATTGATTCGTTTTGTAACTATATCAGGCGCTCTTTGAAAACGATCTCGTCATTCTGAACCAGTCGATAATTTAAATTAATTTATGGCATGGGAGATAAAATTTCAGAATGGAGCTCCTTTTTTTTAATATATATTTTGGGTAAATACTATTGTTAAATGAAATTTTGGAATGAACGTATTTTGAGTAAATCATACTGTTAAAATCCATTTAAATTTTAAGTGAACCTAATTAGTTATTAAAAAGTCAATTCAAGATATATTTATTCTGCAGAGGGGCGGGACTTTTTATAACTTCATTATGAGGTGGATGAAAATAAAAGACGAAATTCAGAAACAGTTATTTAATTATTTTCTAAATTCCACATTTCACAAGACAAAATAAACACGAACACGAAATTTCGTGACACTCACTTAGAATACAATCTAATAATGACCCCCAAAAAAGAATTATGGGAAATATACAGTGATGTTAATAAGGTAACGCCATCTGTTATAGAATAAGAGAAGGTTGTCGAATTATATAAACACTACAAATCTTACTTGAGGTTTAAAAAAAACATACAAGACAGAGCATCTATAAAGTAGGGGCATAATTTTAAATACTTTTTACTTTAAATTTGTGATGGATAGATTCGTAAAGCTTGCTAGTAAACTTACTGCATATAACATACTTTGTATTTAGAAATTTTATTGATTTAATTTTAAAAGTGTAAGCACTTTTATTATTTTCCAGTATTAAAAAGAACTAAAAGGACTTATTCTGATATTTAAAAAAAGACTAAAAAGTATTTTTCAGCTATGATTTCAAAGGAATAGAAAAAGAAATTTTTGAAACAGATTTATAATTGTAATATAAGCATTACAAGTAAAAAACTGCACGCAAACAACTTTTTGAAATTTTGAGTTATCATATTCATTTGTAGACAATTTGATACACATAATTTTAAAAAAAAGAAAAAGAAAACAAACCTGTCTGAAATTTAGAGTAATCGTATTCACTTGTAAACAGTTTGATACACATAATTTAAAAAAAAAGAAGAAAACAAAGCTGTCTGAAATTTAGAGTTGTCGTATTCACTTGTAGACAATTTGATACGGATAATTTTTAAAAAAAAAGGAAACAGAGTTGTCTGAAATTTTGAGTTATCGTATTCACTTATAGACAATTTGATACACATAATTTAAAAAAAAAGAAAAGAAAAAGAAAACAAAGCTGTCTGAAATGTAGAAATTTACGAAAGTCACGTATTTGAATTTTCTCAAGATCATAATCCTATTTTTCCTAACGTGAGAAATTATTTGAAAGATATAATGTTTTTTTAAATGAAACAATAATTATTATAAATTTAGAATAACATTCTAATCCAATTAATTCCAAAATAATAATTCTAAAATTAAATGAATATTATGGTGAATAGCATATAAGCCAGTTAACAGCTCTTCTACCCAAACAATTGTTTTGGTATAATGGTTATGTTACTGGACTGCGAACCACAGCAACCACTCAACCCCACACACTCGCTACTCAAAACTGGGTACAGGCCCATTAGACAACAGCTAAAAATACATCACCACTCAACAGTCATATCGTTCGTCTCACCTCCGACTCACTGGAGGTAGAGTCTGGTGAATAGCATATAAGCCAGTTAACAGCTCTTCTACCCGAACAATTCTTTTGGTATAATGGTTATGTTACTGGAATGCGAACTACAAGGACCCAGGTTCTATCCTCGCGCATCGCAATCCCCTAAACTATTTTAGGTAGCTTAAATATTAATTTTGTCCGAAAAATGGCAAACAAAATGTTTTACTCGCTTTTAATTACATGTTGGCTGAACTGAATTTTATCTCTGAGAATCGAAAAAGAATTGTTCCAATACTCGAAAAAATCTCTAAATTAGAATACCCTTCCGAAATGGGCGAAGAGCTTTTACAGAAGTAAGATCAAACACAATGTATTTTCTTTTCTAATGAACAGGAAGTTCGAGTTAAAAATGATTTTGAAAATAAATCGTTTTTAATTTCTAATCTAAATTTTACGAATACAATAAAGATCGAGGCCCCACAAGATTTTTAATCTTTATCATAGAATCTCTCTCCAATTGCATTTTTTTAAAATTGCACATGAGCTTTGTTATTATGTCGCAAAAAATAAAAAACTTCGAAAAAAAATACAGCTTATTTTTATCTTTAAATCAAATGTGAGAAGATTAAATATACTTAAAAAAATTAGTTGTTTTGACCTTCGATTCATTTGATTTATTCGCCTTGTCAATTTGATATATTCTACGTGATATGGTAGTTTGTGATTTTATCATATCATCTGCTTCCCAAAATCAAAAAAAAAAAAAAAAAAAAAACAGTTTCATCTTCAGAACGATAAAAAGGGTGGATAATTTATTAATCCTATTGATTCGAGCAGCTTAAGTAATTCTATTTTTAAAAATGCTCTTTTAAGATATGAATCTATTATTTGTGTTTATTTCTCTTGCTTTGAATTTCGGAAACTCTAAAAAATGATTCTTCATTCGCATTCTTAAAAAATCGTTCGTTAAAATGGAATCGTTTGCGCTTCGATTTTAAGGAATTAAAAGATAATCTTATTATTTAAAAAAAATCGTTCTTAACAATTGAGTCTAACACTTTTTATTAATAATTAAAATTTCATTTGCTTTAAATTAGACTATTCCACAAATATTCTATTTGCATTATGATAAACGAAATATTGTACATTCGCTCTTTAATTTATTCGATTAAAGAATGAAAACATTATTTTATTTTCACGGCACACACTTGTATGAATTCCCATGACTATTTTTTGTCACTATATGACGCATGCGCGATTAAATGAAAACAAATTCGAAGTTGTGCAACTTCACAGGCTGCAAAATAATCGGGCTTTCATTCTTATTATATATTATTTTTCTCGCTATAAAACCGAAACGAGAAATGAAACCCTTCATATGAGCTTTTATACTGGAAACAGTTCTTAAGCGCGAAGAGTAACAAAGCCTGTTTTTGTAGTTTCGATCTGGACTGCAAACGATACTTCATTCTCTTCTCTGCAATGGCAACGGTTTTCGCACAGAACTTTCTTTATCCTCGGAGGGCGGGAAAAGTCGGCGAACAAAAGAAGTGCGTTCTTCTGAAAACTAAACTTTTGCCAAAGGAGATTTTTCCGAAAACTTGAGTATGTTCTGATAAAGGTTTTTACTTTTCTCTCTTGTGGAGGTTCACTCTTTGCTTAGGAACGATAAGAACATAAAACAGCCGACTTGTTCTTGTATGTCGAGAGCAAGTTACATATGAAACAGATTTCGCAAACGTTGTGTAAATATTCCTCTCTAAACTTTCTCTATCTGGTTTGTGTCTGGCGCTGTCATGGAACTTCTCGTTCCATGTCTGCAGTTTTTATACTTAACTGTTAGTTTTGTAAGACTTATAAAAGAATTTTTTAAAACATAACAAGAATAAAAAGTTTCACAAATGGTTTTCATGTGAAATTCAGATTTATCTTTTTGAAGAAATCCTAAAAGTATTTTGTGCGTGCCTAATATATAAAAAAGTTAAAGCTTTTTTGAATACACAACAGCTATTTGAATGAGTGACAAGAAAAATACATTAATATTACATACATGAGCGAATACATTAATATTACATGAAGTTAAAAGTGTGCGATTAATCTCTTCTCCATTTTTTTTAATATCCCACAATATAATTTCTCTTACAAAATGTAGTTCTTTCAAGAATATATATTTTATTATAACAACATTAAATGAAAATCAAATAATTTTTATGAGGTATTACAATAACTTTAACAAAATGAATGAAAAATTAAGTCAAAAGTTGAATCATTAGCATAAGTTAAAACAAATAAACAAACAAAGAAAAAAAAGATTTAAAATTAAAAAATATATATATATTTTTTACCACAATTTAGGAAGTAATAATTTGTATTCAGTAAATAAATTGGTTTATTGAATTGTTTCATAAAACAAAGAGAAGCAAAAAAAAAAAAAAAAAACGTTCACATTAATGATGTTTATGTAAGGCGCAAAAAAAATCCTTTTAGTTTTTACGGAAAGTTAAATTTATTTTGAAAATACGATATAAAAAAATATAAAATTTATATTTTCTTCCTGACATTCGGCATTAATTTTAAATTTTTGCTTCGTTTTATTTAGGAGGATATCCTGTTCATATTGATTACTTTCATAGTTGATTCAAGAAGATTTTATTTGGTGTGGTGCAGAAGTTTGAAGAGAGGGTATTGATTCAGGTGTCACCCTCGACATCTGATCGAGGTTCAAAATTACAAAATATGTCCAAAAATAGCCTTATATTGATTCCAAATGGGGCGTTAAAATTTAACTAAACCAAGATGGATTTCCGCGATTGTTGATCTGAAAAAAGATTCATTTCCCCTGTCTGATATTTTGAATTATCGTATTCACTTGTAGACAATTTGATACACATAATTTTAAAAAAAGAAAGAAAAAGAAAACAAAGCATTCATTTCCCCTGCAAATAAAAAAAAATATATTGTTGTTACCAATAAGTGCTATTAAGTTTGGAAATAATTTAGCATTACAATTTTCAAAATTTTAAACTTGAAGGGCAATAGTATTGCCATTCTGCATTTGTAGTAAAATACTAATGATGGAGCAAATATAACTTAATTATCAGTTCCTAAAATATTCAATTGAAGAAGAGTACATGCATGTTTGTAAAGGACATTGGAACATTTTGTGGTTCTTTATAATAATTAAATATAATAAGGAATTTTAAAAATTAGCTTGCGAATTTTTTTATTGAAATTTTGCTACATACTGTTATCACAAAGAAATTCGCGTGGACATACAGATATTCAAAGAGAAACGCGTGAGGAACACAGACCATGGGTGTTTTTTTAAATCAAATTTTCTCTTATTTTCTATCTTGAGATTACATTTCTCTTCGCCTTTTTTGTTACTCTGATCAATGAGTGTGTTTGTGATCTTTGTTTATTTGTGAAATCAATGTTCAACCAAATAATTAATAAAATTTAACGCAAAAATAAGAAAATGAATCAGAAAACAAGAGAACGGAGGTCGGGGCGATTCGTCGCATAATCGATGAAAGCCTACTGTGAATACAATTGATAAATCTATTTGAAGAAGAAGGGAGGGACTTTTCTGCCTTTGAATTTAGAGGAGTTGGAGCCGCAATCAGAGCAAACCCGGCTTGAAACAATTATTTTATTTTTTCTATTCCCATCCAAAATTCTCATTTCTTCTCTGAGTTTTTTCCCCTTCTTCTTCTCTCATTGAATCCTTATGAGTTTTGTTTTTGATTCCTGTTGCCTTGATAGAAACACATATGCTTTACCGAATATTCACTTTTTTATTGTAAGGAAATAAATATTGGACGAAAAAGGTAAAAGAATAACTTTCTAAAATGTTATTCGGATAAAATTTTTATGAGGGTTCCATTATTATTAATTATTACATGTAAAAAAAAACGATGAACAGCAGAGCACAGACAAAACAAACGGGCAATCCTTTGTTGGATTTGGTTCAAACTTTTATGGGTATCTACATTATAGATGTTAAATTTGTGAACCGAATTTTATTTATATAACTCTTTTCTTTTTGTAGTTATCGTTTAATTTATATTCGAACAGCCAGACTGACGGACTACCTTTGTACGGAGTTTGCGCAAAATTTTATAGAAATCTACAAATTCAGTATAAAAGCCCCATTCCAAATTTCCTTTGTGAAGCTCAAAGCCTTTCTGAGTTGTCAATAGCAGACAGACGGACTTTTTTCCAAAAATGTTTTTTTTTTTAACTCAGGGAAATATAAAACATATAGATTCGTCAAAATCTTTTTTTTTACGATTGTTATACTTTCTCTATGCTATATATACAGGAAAGTAATAATATTTTCATTTGATGGAGTGTCAGTTATAACTATAATAATTAAATATGTGCATTTTCTATGAAGTCAAATGGTAATTAATATCATTCATTCTATGTTAATAGAAAAGAGAATGATAAAATATCTAAACACATGCAGCTAATTTAAAAAAAATCATAACTGAATTTAAAAAAAAATTTTTTTAATCTTATATTTTAAAACATATTTGCATATTTCTTCAATACAGAAGTGAAGAGTTCTAAACAGATTTACATTTTAATGCAAAGACCATGTGTCGAATTTCGTTCAATCAGCTCGCGGTAATTTTGTGGTATCGCGTTCATAATTAGGGACAAGTAATTTGAGAAAAAAAAAAAAAAAAAAGGTGAATTCAGATTAGCCTGAAATGTCAAAATTCATAACCAAATTTTCAGAGGATTATAATGCATTTTTGCACATGAGAAATTATTTGGAAGATGGTACGTTTTTTAAAAAATAGTTAAATAACAATTGTCGCAAAATTAGAATAAAATTCTAATCTAAATTTTCTGAAGATTGTAATAATTGTCAGTGTATGAGAAATTATTTGGAAGATGGTATAGTTTTAAAAAAATGGTAAAATAGCAATTATCCTAAAACTGGAATAAAATTAATTCTAATCTAAAATTTAAAAAAGAATTTAATCAACTTCATAACTATGTTACACAGTTTAACTGTCATTTATTCTAATAGAAAAAAAAAGAGGAAAACAAAACTTTTTTACTCTCTTTTATTTAACTACTTATTTGTAAGGAAGGAATTTAAATATATTCTCCATTCACTTCCTGCAGTATTCCATTCATTCACTAAAGTTCTAAAGTTTTCTATAACTGCGTGTTCTTGATGACAATAAATTATTATAATGCTTTCAGAACTTAATTATCAATCATATTTCTACTAATTAAAATTTTTGATTTTAGAAAAGTCCAAATAAAAATCCAGATATCCTTTAAAAAGAAGTTTTAGGCTCTTCTGATAGAACAAAGTATCATTCGTCAGTATGAAAATTTCACTTATTTCTGAATATATTCTCCAGATTATATTTTGAAGGAAATAAATTAAGAATTTTATTTTTATCAGGATACAAAATTATAAAATATGAAAGGGAAATATTTGTTCTTAAAATATGAAAATTATAAACCGCTTAACTGTTTTGCCCGAGTGCCATACGTACATCGATTTATCGAATTTTGATAGTTGTGAGCAAAAAATAAACCATTCATAACGATTATCAATATTAATCTATTTTAAATAGAATTTTCCTTTTCAGAAACTAAATCTGTGGTATTTTAAAAACATCTAAAGGAATTTTTTCGATTAAAAATTGATTATAAGATGATAACAATGGATTATAAAATACAGCTACTACTAAAAATTAGAAAAAAAAATCACTGACATATTATTTTTAAATATATGCTTTTAGAAATGAAATAAAAGGAGGGAATTGTTCTTTAACAACAATCTGAGGTCAGAGATTAGAAGAAAATAAATAACAATTAAAGAAAGTTGGGAATTTTTATTGTTTGCTTAAGTTTATTGCGATTTGCGCTTAGCCAGCAAATATTTGGTTAAAAAATACTCTCTATTTTTTATAAATATTTTAAATAATTTTAATTAAACCTTACTGAATCAAAAAACGAAAGAAAGAAAACTAGAGGTGATCCTCTGAATAGAGAAGAGAAATGAGCTCTTGAACTCTAAAGGGTTAGAAGAATAAGTCACGAGATCACTTGTTTTGGACGTCGAAAATATTTTCGGTAAAAAAAAAAAAAAAAAAAAAACCTCTCTACTTTTTTATTGAAACTAAAGAAATATTTTTAGTAAAACCTTATTGGATCAATTCTTCACTTATAAAACTTTTCAATACTTAAAAAAAAAGAAAGAAAGAAACGAGAGATCATCCTCTGAATAGAGAAGAGGAATGGACTCTAAAGGGTTAGAAGAATACGCTACGAGGCCACTTAGAAGTCCTTTAACAAGATCTGACAAGCATTTTCAAAACTTTAATTTCAAGGAAGATTTTTTTGAAATCTTCAAGGGAATTTCCAACTTCACATAAACAACCTAAATTCTGAATGGTAGCTTTTTTTTCTTGAGAAGTCCGTTCACGGTTCCTCGTGGCACAGTATTATTCTTCTAATTGCAGTGTCTGCAACAGATTTTCCAGCGAAATTGCTGGGATGTGGAACCCCAATGAATCTTCGCAACAAAAGCACGAAGATGGCGAAATTTAGCTCGGACAAAAGACTTTTATGTAGACATGCGTCATTAAATGGTGAAATAAAACGTTTGCAATTATCCGATTCGAACCAGAAGTGACATGTTCCCGTCCGGTTTAACAGTTTCTTTTGACGGGTTTACGGTTGTTTCGACGTCCCTTTTTGAGGCCCCAAGTTTTATTATAGAGGTTTAAGAAGGTCCCACCTCTTTCTTTTATTATTTTGAAGATGCTCCTAGGATTAAAAAAAAAAAAAAGAAAGAAAGAAAGAAAGTTTGATTGACCAGGAAGTGCGAGTGATGCTTGTTAAAAGTGCGGGGTTTGTATTTTAGGTGACAGACGTTTGAGTTTTACACTGTTTGAAACAAGATTATGTTGAACAGATGGCCGGTTGGAAGGAAGTTATGAAATTACTTTTGAACGTTCTGTCTCATTCGGATATTGATGTGATGGGTACAAGTTGATTGGTGCTTATCATTTCAGTGCCTTCCCTTTTCAGCGTTTCATCCATCTATTAACACACTTGGGAACAAATATATATATATATATAGGCATAAAAAAATGTGAATGATGTTTTAATTGTTTTAAGAGAAATCTACAGTTCTGTTCAATGTTTTCTCTTTCCAGTCAAGAGCTATTCCTTAACAAACTTGGAAACAAATATATATATATAGGGATGGCAGTCGTCTCGCCATGGCCGAATGGTCATAGCACTGATCTTATAATCAAGAAATGGTAAGTTCGAATCCCGGTAGAGACAATGCGATTCACAGTCTGTTTAAACATTTAATTCCTTGATTTTATGCTTTCCTTTATTTCATGTCCCAACAGATTCTGGACATTTCTTTAGTTTACCAGATTAGAGTTCTGGACTTTTCTTATTGTCTCCAGAAAAGTATTCTGGAACTTTCCCTGCTAGTATAAAAGCAGAAGATCTGTCAGTCACTATGTTCTGCATTTATTCTGCATCATTCATTGATCTTGTCGTAACAAAAAAACATATTATTCCCCTACGACATCTCCTCAGTCCCGGAGCTCAGTTCAGACCACAATCCAGTGATTCTTAACTTTTATTTCAAATTTAAAACCCCCAAAAATAGCAATAAAATAAAAACAAACTAGATTAAATTCAAATCCGACATACTTAACAACACCGACCTAACTTCCACAGCTAACAACATACAAAATTAGACACACTTATAGACAATTTCTCCAACACAATAATAAGCACCTTTAACGCAAACTCCCGAACAATAGACCCATATACCCAATACGTAAACAATGAAGTTAAAAAAACTATATAAATTAAGAAACGCTGCAAGGAAAAAATGGCAAACCACTCGGGACCCAGCAGCCAAAACAGAATATAATAAATTAAACAGAATAACAGATAAAACCAAAAAAACAGGCTATTCAAGACGATTGGAACAAAAAACTAATAACACTTCAGCCAAACGATAATACACTATGGAACACAGCCAAGTACATGAGAAAACAACACACTAAAATATCAGCCCTTAATGGCCCGGCCGGTAAAGCTATTTCCAACACAGACAAGGCAGAAACTTTAGCACAAAGCTTGGAGCAACAATTTACACTAAGTGACATGCACAACACAAACACAGAAAACATAGTCGAAACAACACTCCAAAAATTCTCCTCGATTAATAACACAACAGAATTAGAACCCCCCAACATAATAGATTTCATAAAATACATTAAAAAAGTAACATCAAAAAAGCACCAGGAATTGATGGAATTTCAAATATAATAATCAAAAACCTAACCCTAGTTACATTAATTAAATTTTACCACATAATGACTTTAATCTTTAAATTTAAATACTTCCCCACAGCATGCAAAACAGCAGTTATGATCCCAGTCCTCAAACCTGGTAAAGATCCTACTATCCCCTCCAAATACAGGCCAATTTCTCTCCTTCCAAACTTTAGTAAAATTACTGAACATTTTATACTAGAAAAATTAAACGACTACCTTAATGAAAATAATATTTCAATTCCCTTCCAATTTAGTTTTAAACCCAAACTCTCAACTACACATCAGCTACTCAGAGCGGTTGAATACATCTCCTCAGGTTTTGAGAAAAGAGAACACACAGGTGCTCTTTTCCTAGATATCCAAAAGGCATTTGACAGAGTGTGGCTAGAAGGACTAATTTATAAGCTAATTAAATATAATATACCCCCCCCCAACTAATCCAGATAATTTCTTCATTCCTTTTTAACAAGAAATTCACAGTTAGAGTAAATGTCACACTCTCCAAACTTCGCTCCATACAAGCAGGCGTACCACAAGAGGCAAAACTGTCCCCCACCCTCTACTCTATATACATTAACGACATTCCACAAAATTTAAACACTAAATTCTGCATTTTTGCAGATGACACCGCGATACTGGCCAAAAATAAAAACATAAGATACATAACACACGCGCTCAATAAACACTTAAAAGACCTTGAAAGTTGGTTCCACGAGTGGAAAATTACCATAAATACCTCTAAAACTGAAGTCATATTTTTTACCAAGAGAAAGAAAAAACCCAAATTTAATGTCAAGATCAATAGTACTATAATTCCCTGGTCTCAGGAAGCCAAATATTTAGGAGTCATCATGGATAAAAGTTTAACTTGGAAATCCCACATTAACTACACTAAAACTAAATTCCGAGATAACTCGCGAAAACTCTACCCGCTAATTGCTCGGAATTCTGAAATGAGTAGGGACAATAAAGTGCTTATTTATACTGCGATGCTCAGACCTGTCTTAACATATGCATGCCCAGTTTGGGTTTACGCAGCTCCAAAAAATTGCAATCAAATAGACAGGTGCCAAAACATTATTCTCAGACAAATTACAAAAGCGAGATGGTTCATGAAAAACGAAGATATCCGACATGCCCTAAACATTCCATCAATCAAAGACTTCATTAAAAAGATAGCAACTAAATTTTTCTCAGACCTTGATAAGATCGGCAACCCAGCAATCAAAGAAATTGAATCCTACACCCCAAACCCAAATTCCAGAAGGCCCAGATTCATCCTACTTTAATCAGATCCAACTAAAAAATGTCACAAATAAAAAGCCTTAACCCTTTCAAACCCTTTTAATCCATAAATTAATTCCCTTAAATCCTATTAAATCTGAGATTTCCATGATCCATCTCGACCCTCCTATTGGCAGCCACTAGTAAAAATCTTACCCCATTCACCTCACAACCACTCTACCAGGCTCTTGGAATTTTTCACTCACCAAACATCCCAGAATGCACCTCTACCATAGCCCAACCCACCAGCCAACCCAAGACGTCCTCGCCGACAGCAGCAAGCCTCCCATTGGACAAGAGCAGTTGGAAGGCAAGACTACATAAGCCGAAGATTCCCTCTACCCAGCCTCAGTCAAGACCCCCCAGAGCCTAGGCGATTCCCCCCACCCCCCCCCCCCCAAAACCCCCCCCAGCCCCGGGGAGTCCCCCCCCCCCCCCCCCCCCCTATATCATTGGCATTGGCAGTCAAGACCCTGTCCTACTTAAAACCAAACAACGTAACAGAGTCCAAAATTGGAGCCGACCGGAGATGGCGCCCTCCGAGCGCCGGCGCTCCTAACGCATTTCCTTGTGTCCTTGTGAGTCCCTGTGTTCTCAGTTCAGAGTTGAGTTAATAAATTGGTTCAGCTCTACTTCTTGTGGGTGTCATTGAGTTCCATACTAAAGTACCTTCGTGACTCTCTCTCTATATATATATACAAATATATAAAGATTAATATTTATTGGATATCTTAAGAGAAATCTAAAGATTTTGTTAATGTTTTCCCTTTCCAACCATGAGCCATACACAGTGTGGTCATAAAATAACTTACTCTGTTTGGCGGCATCTGCAGCTAAAGAAGGAAGAAATGAAACCACATTTCATATAAAGACTGTGGAAGGCATGAAAAGATGATTTACGCAGAAGAAAAAATACATATAGTGCCAAAAGTGGCCGATAGGAGAAATACTAGCTCTGTGGAAGTACAGTTATGAATGAATTCATGCAACTCACAGAAAATAACCTTTTATTCATCAGTATTGAGGTTCCCTAGATGCGGTGCAACATTTTCGAAATTCTGCCCTTCCCTGTGTACAACATATTTCACACGGTATATGAGTTTCTCCACTGATAGGTGCAAACTGTCAGTTTCGATGTTCTTAACAGCCTGTCTTATGTTCTGTTTCAAAACAGGCAGGTTTGCTTAAGAGTAGCCAATCATTACACTGTCTAGTGTAAAAACGTTTTACCAGTAAAGCATACCGAGGTATTGTAGGGACCATGTTAAGCACACATCAACAATCAATCACGAACAAAAGTCAAGGAAACATTAATAGTCAGAAACGAACTGCTAACAGATCATTTATTCTTCCCTTTTTACAAGGAATACATGGAGCTGCTGTCATGCACTCACTGGGAATTTAGCATAATCCATCTTGATTTTGCAAAGTTCCTCGTTCGTTCATGATAGCAGCGCCAATATTTTCCCTGTCGGCGACTTTTGGTACTATTTTCTTTTTCTGCAGAATTTATCTTTCTATGCCTTTTACAGTCTATATCTTAAAAGAGTTTTCATTTCTTTCATTCGTTTTAGCAGTAGATGGCGCCAAACAGGGAAAGTTGTTTTATGGCAACCCTATATATTATTTCTTGCTCAAAGTTGATCAACTCAGTAATTTTTAGCCTGGGCTTATACTGTTCTATTTTTAATAATTAATTTATTAAAAATTAAAAATTTCTATTTGTCAAATCCAACTGAGAAAATATACATTCTGTTAAATATAGAAATTAAATATCTCTTTGAGAAAAACATTAACATGCATAAAGCATTAAGAATTAGAATTGAAAAACCCACAATATTTGTTAACTGAGCACAATGTATATTCATTATGTAAAATATTCCATGTCTGAAAATAAAAGTATTTGTTGGAAATTAATTATTCTGTGTCATTTCTAACGTTTTTCTGAAGTAAGAATGTTTGAAATTGCATCGAAGCAAATGCGTGTTTTACATGTTTTGTTTTTTATCTTTAATCCGCTTAAAGTAACTTTCCGTACTTAGTCAGGGATGTTATCCCCCACCCCAGTATCTTATACCATTTTTGAGAAAAGAACGCTTACTTCATTGTCTGCCGCAAGATGTCTCTGTAACCGATCTCATCATGTAGCACACATGATCACTTTACAATACCTAGACACCAAGTTTGTGGCTATATTGGTCGTTGTTCTCAAGTTATTTTGGGATCGAAGGCATTTAGGGCACACCCTAATAATCCATTTTATGTAATAAATAAAATGGATGAGACAGCTGATTGTATCTATTTTTTCTCCACAGAGAATTGATTTAGAAATTACAGTAATCCAGCATATGCAGGTTAGAGGATGCTGGAAAGATTAATGGAGAATCATTTAAAACATATTTTAATAATAAAGCCCATATCTATCCCAAAATAATATAAAATATAGGAAATAATACAGCTAATTATATTGTATATAATAAATACAACAGAATTTTATCTTTAGCCCGTTATTTACACAGTAGCAAAATCACTATTTCGGGCTAACCCAAAGCGAAGTGTTGGATTATAGAGAAGTGTCTATATTTAATTTCTTGAATCTCTGTTCGTCATACGCTTCATACTAGTGAAGTGCTGGATTATAGATCACTGTATTTAACTTCTTGAATCCCTATTGACCATTGACGCTCCAAAATAATGAAGGGTCAAAGTATAGAGAACTTCTACTGTCCAGATAAAAAAGTTAATAGTTTTTTTAGTTTTTTTTTATGCTGAATGGTATTTTATCTATCACTACTATGAAAATAAGGTTTTCAGTTTTATACAAGATATAAAATTGAATTAGTATAAAATAATAGAAAGTCGACAAAAAGAAAGTTAAAAAATATGTTCAATACTTTTTGTTTTCTTTCCAATATCTATTTAGAAAAAGTAATTATAAGTTAAATTTCTAAACACAAGCAAACAAAAAGCCAAAATTTATGTTTTCTAATCTTTTTTCTCCGTTACATGTATTTTTCAAGTCACAGACTATTGCAAATTGCACGAAAACTTTATAATCACCCTGTGTAACTACTACGTATATTCTACTCTATCTAAATCACTCAAGACATACTTTTTTTTAAAAGAAACACCCGCAAACAATCCAAAAACACGAATACTATTCAACAAATTATTTCAAGCATTTTATTTATCCAGCTTGGTGTATAATCGCTGCAATCACGCTAATAAAGAAACAGGGTCTTTTCGCACATTGATGGAACGGTTCACTTCCTCTCTTGCGAGAGAACAATGGGATAGAATTTTTATACCCTGAAAGATTTGCTTTGCTTTAGGGATTTACTGGGAAATCGAAGTACCAAGCGCGGGAAACTAGATCCGACCATCGAAGCTAGGAATTATGGGAAGAAAAAGGAGGGAAAAGGCCTTAAATATTTTTGATGAGCCCTCATCTGGTGCTTTTATGGCTTCTGTTCGTAGCCGTTGCCAATAAATCAAACAGAATATCGTATAAAGAAGGAATTCTTAAGAATAGTTGAGGGAAAAGAGTTCTGTGAACTTTGATCAGGTTCGGGAGGTTCTGTAAAGAATTGCTCTTAAAGGTGTTGCCACAACTTTCTTTTATATTTGGTAATTCCACGTTATTAAAAGACGAACTGAAAAACTAATTAATTATATGAATAATTTCATTCGAGGATGCATTACAATTGTGGTTCAGAAGCATGGTAATGGCATTGTATGAAAATGTCTTTTGCTAGAACACATAAATTCTCTTAAAGGATTAATTATTAATTAATTATTAATACAATTTTAAATTACTTTAAAATACAGAATACAGCCGAAGTTCTCTGTCTGCTTGAGATTTCCTACAAGAATTCTCAAAATACTCTATTTGAAAATGTTTGTATATATATATAAAGAATATTTCACGGTATTATATTAAGAATATTTCATAAAGATATTTCAAATTTTCTTTATGAAATCACACATTTTGTTTAAATAAAGGAAAAAAGGGGAATTCTGAATTTTCAAAATGGGGAATTTGTTTTAAAAGAGTAACTAAAAATGTGTAGTAATAATTGTTTGAATAGCAATTTTTTTATTTGAAGATTTAATCTGATATCTATTATTCAAGCTTTAGTTGCCGAATAAAAAATTTGGAATAAACTTTAAATGTCCTATAAGAAATTCAACACATTTGTCTAAAAAAAAGCATTTATCCTATGGATGCTTTCATTTTCTTGTGCTTTTATTTAACTAATTTGTTTCATGTTGTCTTTCTCTATGGGTGGAATTTCGTGCCACTTTGTGTTCCAAAACCAATAAAATATTCGAATTTTTCCAAAACTTAATTATTAATTAATCGATTAATTTTGATTCTGAGCAAGATATCATCATCAAAATAATTAATTACATTACTATAAAATAGCAAATCAGGAAATAAACAATAAGAAGTAAATTATAAAAGAATTAAAAACTAAAAGAGAAGAAAATGATAAAAAACATTTTTAGAGGGCTTTTATTATTATTATCATAATGGAAAGTAGAAAATAATGTTGTTTGAAACTAAGCTGTAAAGAACGCAATAAAAAAGAAAATAAATATTTACTGAGAATTAAAGTATTATATATATATATATATATATTTATATATATATATATATATATAATTAAAATTTCAGTTTATCTGGAGATTGACATAATAATATCTCACTCTTTCACGATTCAGTTTTCGCATCCATATTTTTAATTTATAAAAATCGTTTTCAACTTTTTAAAATATTACAAAAAGATTGCTTTACAAAAGTTTTTTTTTTTCGAAATATTTTTAACGAAATGTATAATATAATTCTAAAAAACGAAATAAAAATAAAAAAGCTCGTAGATGTATATTGTGTCGCAATTACCTCGATAGTTTTGTTTTCTATCTTATAAACAATATTTAACAAGAAAGTAAAATTATACAAATAACACACATTAAAGAACATCACAACTTCTTAGAATATCACACACAAAGATTTCACAAAAGAATAAAAATACACATAAATGTCGATATTAAAAAGTTATCATAATATTTTTGGTAGTTAGAGGTTATAAACAACATTTTGCAAGAAAGTTATAATAAACAAGCATAAGTATTCAGAATGGGTTTGCAAATCCCTGGATATTATAAATAAACTTTTCGGAAATATATGTCTAGCGTGTTAGCATTCTCTACACGTTTGACCATTCGATTTAGAACTACTAAATTTTTCATATACAGAGGCTCCAACAATTGAGGAGTACATATACAGTGGCTCCCAAAGGTGTTCGTACACTAAAGAAATGTGCAGAAATTGTGTTCTATACTTCTTAATAAAGCATTTTATTAGTTGGTTTTTTTTAATTAGCATCTTTAAATAGTTCTTAATGAAACTAAAGAAATATTTTTATAAAAAATCAAGTAGTATTGTTCTAAAAAATAAATAAATAAAAAATGTCACAAAATTAGAACACAAAAGTCTTCGTACATCCAAACATTATTTATTTAAATTCATCATAAGAATATCTTTTGCGGCTTATTTTTCTTCTAATTGAAAAATACACTAAAATAGTTTGATTTCAGTATTTAAGATCACAATTATTTATTCTATTTACTTTATTTTTAGATATGACGCGCATTCGTAAAGAAACGAGTTTAGACGTATGAAAATTAATTATATTTCATTTTAAAGCTGGAAAATCAATTAGAGGCATTGCAACTATAACTAATCTACCTCATTCAATGGTGCATAGCATAATAAAACGTTACAGAGAGAGAAAAAGGATTGCAAACAAGCCTAGTAATGGTCGCCCTCAAATTCTGTCAGCTAGAAGTCAAAGAAATATTGTGAGTAAATTTCTAAAAAATCCACGTCTGAGTGCAATAAAGTTTACTTCACAATATAATGAATCAAATGGAACTACTATTTCCTGTGAAACTATTCGTAGAATTCTTCGGAATGCTGGTATACATGGCCGCTCTGCACGAAGTAAATTCTTTGTAAGTCAGAAGAACAGAATTGCTAGGCTTAAATTTGCCAAATCTATGATAAACCAGCCAGAGAGCTATTGGAATCGTGTCTTATTTGCAGATGAAAGTAAGTTTAACATCTTTGGGTCGGATGGGAGAATCAATGTATGGAGAAAAAAGAAACGAAGAACTTCGTCCCAAGAATTTAGTTGGAACAGTAAAACATGGCGGTGGAGGTGTCATGGTTTGGGGGTGTATGTCAGCGGCTGGAGTAGGCAATTTAGTATTCATTGACGGTATAATGGATCATAGAGTTTATATAAATATTCTCAATAATAATTTAAAAGTGTCAGCACAAAAATTGGGCATTTAAAACAACTTTGTGTATTACCAAGACAACGATCCTAAGCACACGGCCATGAATGTTTGTCTTTTTTGCCTCTATCATTGCCCTCAAACCCTTAAAACACCAGCTCAATCACCGGATTTAAACCCTATAGAACATATTTGAAAAGAATTAGAGGTGCGAATAAGAAGGCATGACATTAAATTGAAAATTCAACTGAAAGCAGTAATGATCGAAGAATGGAACAAGATCGGTGCAGAAGTAACCGACCGTTTAGTTAAATCTATGTCCAAACGTTTAAAAGCTGTTATAAAGAATAAAGGATATCCTACTAAATACTAAACATTTATTAAAATTTAGAAAATTTCATATTTAATGATGTTTTTTTAAAGTGTATGATCACTTTTGTGTCCTATTTTTGTGCAATTTTATTTATTGTCATTTTTAAAAAAATAATTTGCATCGTAATTAAAATTTATTCTTGACTGCTCTATTAAGAACTGTAAAAATATGCTATGAAAAAAAAATTCATGTAAAAATAAGAATATAAAATGGCAAATAATGAGGTTTTTAATTGATTCTTATTGGTGTACGAACACTTTTGGGAGCCACTGTAACTTTTACTTGATAAATCCGATTTCCAATATAAATAACACGTTACGAGAAATGCAAACATATTTTTATCTTTATATATAACAAATGGATTAATTTTAAGTAAAAATAACTAACAATCAACGAAAACTTCTAGATTGGAAAGTTCCAGAAGCATAAACATATGCAGATTTTTGCCTCAAAAAATTGGGAATACAGAGAGTGTCTGCACATTTTTCGGACGATTTTGATTGAGAGTATAGAAAAAAAATTACATTCAGATTTTGCGTTTTAAAAGTTCGATTCGATTCTGTTTCTTGTTCTTAATTAATGTGCTACATCATAATTTCCATAATATGATATCCCACCATGACTTTTGAAGCGTTTCTGAATTGCTGAATAAGAATTACCCTCTTTGGAAAGAACGGAAACGTATCCTTCTATTCATTGCATTTTTAAAAGCGCAATTTAAAATTCTAAATATCAGACGATAAATAAAACTTCCAAAAATATAATTGTTGTGAAAACAAAATTTTCCATGCAGACGATATTTACTTACGGCGAAATAAAATCGTCTAAAAACTATGCCAACTTATGAAAAATATGCTTAATTATTACTAAATACTTTCTATTTGACTGCTATTTTAATCTAATTTTGCATACGGCTCCTCGAAGAGAAACCATTGCTGATTTAAGGAAATTCGAATTAAGATTATTTTAAAAAGGGAAATGTTATCATGAAATAGCTGAAAGTGTTGGTAGAAGTCCCACTTGTGCCTAGAAAGTCATTACAAAATCTAAAAATGATGAATTGATTGAAAATAAATGTGAAATAGGAAAGAAAGGTATTCTGAGTAAAGTCGCAAAAAGGGAAATTTCGAAAGAAATCAAGATTGATTCTAAAGTAAGTGCAGCTGTAGAAGCTTCTCAAATCATAAGCAGAAATGTAAGTGCTGAAATTATGCGAAATGTAATTGGATAAGCTGGATACAAAAAGTCAAGGCGTTAGAAAGGAAAAACCGTTCGTCAGGTTACTAAATCAGAAAAAGCATTTCGAGTTCGCAAAGACACATGAATTGAAGACCATTAACTTTTGGAACAAAGTTACACTTAGTGATGAAAGTAAATTCAACATTTTTGCCAGTGACGGCCGTCGCACCGTATGGAGAAAGCCAATTGTCGCTTTGGATCCGAAAAAATGTAAGTCCTACAGTTAAACATGGTCGTGACTTCGTCATGATTTGGGATTCTATGGCATCATCCGGGGTAGAAAATTTAGTTTTCATAGATGATATTATGAAAGTTAAGGTTTACTTGGATATACTTCGTAACAACCTAAAGGAAAAATGGAAGTTTTAGATGGAAATTTCATTTTTCAGCAGAAAAACTACCCCAAACACACGGCACGATGTTGTGTCTTTTCCATTGTAAGTAGCGGTTACATACACCATCACAGTCCCCCGATATCAATGTCTTTGAATATCTGTGGTCCAAACTCGAAACGGTGATCCAAAAATACAAATTCGAAACAAACCCCATTTAAAACAAGTGTTGCAAGAAAAATGGGGGCAAAATGTCCTTAGATACCAACCAAAAGTACAACAAATCGGTACCACGATGTTTAGAGCCCATTATAAGAGCCAAAGGATAAGCAACTAAATATTGACATTTTCTTTGTATATGAGATATTACAAGAATTCCATTGGTGTATTCTCAATTTTTTGAGGCAGAAATCTGCATACGTTTTATTTAAAATGCTTCTGAAACTTTTCAGTTTGGTAGTTTTTCGTTGAATGTTTTATTTTTTTATTTTTATTTTAAATTAAACCATTTGTTATGCGTAAAAATAAAAACATGTTTGCATTTCTCGGTAACGTGTTATTTATATTGAAATCCGAAGTTATTAAGTAAAATCAAGGTGTACTCTCAATTGTTTGAGCCTCTGTATAACCTTTGGAGAATGGAAATTTACAGCTCAAAACATTTTTTTTGAAACTTTAATTATAATCTTAATTAATAAAAAATTAAGAGAGATTTTGGTGTTTTTCAGCAATAACATTTGAAAATATTAAAGTGCAAAAATGATTTTTATCTCATCTTAAAATTTAAAGTATATATATATATATATATATATATATATATATATATATATATCAATCTATTATTTTATAGCATAATTTTTTTCAATATTTGGAAAATATTATAAATACATTTATAAGAGAAGCATATTTATTAGAGTTTCTAGAAAAATAAATGCGAGAAGAAGATTTCTGTGACTTTTAAAATATCTCTATTATTAATTCAATAATTAGGTATTATTTAAGGTAAATACGGTTAATACATTTAGGATATCCAATCTAATCGGATCCCAACAAATAATTTCTAAACCATTTATAATAAGCATACAAGTCTAATAAGAAAAATTGTTTAAATGAAGTAAACCATTTTATTTTATGAATTTTTATTTAATGAAGGTTCTGATGAGTTACAGAGCCGAAAATATTTATACAGACCCTTGATCGTTGAGGCTTATTTAATAAAATATTCTTGAGACACCTTTAAATGTAGTTACACTTTTTTGTGACAAAAGCAGATTTGAATTATGAATATCTGAATATCATTATTTTATTTAAAAAAACGTGATTTTTAACTGGATCTAGAAAATATACTTACCAGCACCCTGAGTTTCTCCAAGGTGGATTATCCTCAAATAATGAAATTCTTTTTTTGTCTTAAACTAATGATATTGAAAGCCTCATAACTCGGTCAGATTTAGTCGTAGTAAATTGAAACTGTGAATGCATGTTTTTAATTTTAAAGTGTCAAGAATATTTTACTGATTAGGATTCATAGAATCGAATCAGAAATACAGTTGATGGCTGAAACAAAATAAATTATTTTTATTTAGTTCATCTTAATTTTTTTAAAAAAATTAAACTAAAAACTGACTTTTATGATAATTATAAAAAAAAATTCTGCGATAGTACTTTGAGATATGGAATAAATTATAAAAAATATTCTGTTAGTATTCATAAGACTTCATTGTTGGACGATTTTCTTTTCTGTATTTATATATAATTTTAAAAGCATATTTGTATCAGCGATAATAATAATAATAAATAAAATAAAGTTTTGTATTAAGTGATGTTGACTCTCTTCAATTTCAAATTTTAGGAGAGATGGCAGAAAGGGGAATGCATAGTACAATAAATCAAACAGTATCAGACTTCTATAAT
Organism: Argiope aurantia; assembly: GCA_026543865.1. NCBI lineage: Eukaryota > Metazoa > Arthropoda > Arachnida > Araneae > Araneidae > Argiope > Argiope aurantia. The sequence goes on from JAPMOR010002304.1 coordinate 72,286, forward strand.
AATATGAGTTATACGACCATCAAAATTTGAAGTTTGAAAATATTTTGCTGAAGGAGCCATTAAGTTTAAATAAAACACCTTATTAAAAATTTAAACGACCATTAATCTGTCGAACGGCTATTCTTCAGAAGCGGCTGGTATATAATATAGTTGCAAATCAACCTAAATGTCAATATCTTTATTTTATTTTTTTTAATAATTTGAAAATATACTAACGAAAAAGTTATTTTACGCTTCTTGAAGACATAAAAAATAAAATAGTTTTTTAAAAATGCTGATTTAATTTCAATACAATTTTTCCTTTATTTTCAATAATTTTTTTCAAAATTAGTTTTAAACACCATTAATTCACATTGCTTTTGCTTTTTACAATAGCGTGCTACAAGACCAATAATATTTTAACAGCGTTGTTATATTTTAATACAATAATGTTAATATTTTAATATTTGTTAATATTAATACTGTGCTAGGTCAATAATATTCATCAGTATTAATATTTTAATAGCACTCGTGCGACAAAGCTAGTAGATTTTTCGGGTTATTATCAGCAAATGCTTTAACGCATTTCAAAGCATTGCATGCTGTTTTAACAAGACAACGTTTTGGGGCTGACATTCTATTTTTAAAAGGTGTGATATTAAGCGTAAATCATGCAACAACTTAATTAATCAAGCCAAAAAAAAAACATGGCAGTGGAATTCGATTAGAAAGATTAGACTATTTAGAATATAACTGTAGAATATGGCTTAGGCGCGGGATGAGGAACAGGTGGCTTGATTAAAAAAATAGATATAATTAACCTAATTTCCAAATAAATAAATGTATAAAAAATAGAAATTCCATGAATTATAAAAAAAATGTGATGACTTTATTAAGACTTCAACAAATACATTTATCAAAGTCTCTATCTGTTTCAATGCTTTCACTTAATTACAGTATATTCTGAGACAATGCAACTCTCCGTGCTTTTGAGCATCTGCCAGGAGGCGTTTATTTTGCAAAAATTTGGAAAGGGAGCGGGTGAATGAAAGAGAATATGTCTAGCGGAACTGAAATCAAGGTTAAGGTTTAGCAAAGAACGCAGTGAACACTCATATCTTATTGCTTATCATGCTTTACCAGAATTAATCGTTCCTCAAGTGCCAGTTTCAGGATCCTGAAATCAACACTATTATCTATGCATATAACTAAATAGCAAAAAAAAAAAAAAAATGGCACAGAAATCGCTTTTATTACTTATAGTCGAATGGCAGCTGTAAGATGTAAGCAAATTGCCGCATGAATCTTTCTGACTGTGCCATTGAACGTTTTCACAGAGGCATTTAATTTAACTCTTCTTTTAGCTAATTAATGAAGTTTCAAAATATTAATAGAAAAGATCGGGAGAGGACTCACCGTGTCACCAAAAAATTCATTCAGAGAAAAAAAGATGCAAAAGAAATCAAGACGACAGAAATAAACAAACAAACATTAAACAAAGAATTGAATCGAACACGAAAATAGGCGTAATCATCACCAAATTGGTAGTCTCTGTGATTCGCCTATGGAAATTTATACATTTATTTTCCAAAATATCATCACACAAAGAAAGTTTTTGCATTTCTTCAAACTTAAAAAGTACCTTTTTAATTATGCCAGTTTCATTTCCGTATATTTTTATTTTTAATAATTTTTAAAAAAATTTAATTTGATACACAATCTTTGTAATAATATTCTTAATATTAATTCAAACATAATAATAACAATGTTATTAATGTTAACTCAAACATAATAATAATAAAGTTTTTAATGTGAATACTAACTACTAAATTAAAACATTCGGAGGCGTACTTTATCCTAATGTTAAAATTACGATAAATACTTTCTTTGGACATAAACTTCGGTGCAGGATTTTCACTTCAGCTTAGTAGCATATACATTTTTTAATGGGTTTATGTAATAATTTGTAGTAAATTGATTGATTTAAATAAACTCATGTGACAAGGTGGGATCAAATTCTAACAAATGACAAAGTGGGATTTAAAAGAAAAGTGCATTCCATATTAATCGTTTAACAGCCTGAAAATTGAAAAATCTCAATGAACAAGCGTAATGCTTATAAACAGTGAATGTCTGTGTAAACAAGTGAAAGTGATCTCAACAAAACTTTCTGGCATACTCCTCTAATAAACTTGCAATGCTGAAAACGCGTTGCATGATATAGGCGTACAGTAGTTACGAAATACTAACTTTTGGCGTGAATTCAGCAGTTTTACTGAATCTATCGTGTGATCCTTTCCGATTTATATTCAGTATGCCATTAATAGTATACGAAAATCGAATTTGTGCTTTAGACACGTTTTTCACAATCGATTGGAACAAAAATTTGACACGAAACTGCACTTGAAATCACAAAATCCCATTCTAAATTTGATATATTTAAGTCTGTGGTGAATAGCTTATAAGCCAGTTAACAACTACGCTATTCGAGCAATTGCTTTTGTATCGTGGTCATGTTACTGGACTGCGAACCACAAAGTCCCAGGTTCTATCCTCACTCATATTAATTCGCCACATTGGTGACCTCGGACGATGAACCTTCAACCTTTGTACAGCTGTTGTGGCCCCATCTGCCCGCAATCAAAGTCGTCAGACTCACTTGATGCAGCATCAGCAACCACTCATACACACAAACGCTCACTCGCAATAACGCTTGGCGCTACTCAACTGGGTACAGGCGCATTTGAATCAACAGCTAATACATCACCACTCAACAGCCATATCGTTCACCTCACCTCCAACTCACTGGAGGGAGAATCTGTGGTGAATAGCTTATAAGCCAGTTAACAACTATGCTACCCGAGCAATTGCTTTTGTATCGTGGTCATGTTACTGGACTGCGAACCACAAGGTCCCAGGTTCAATCCTCACTCCTATCAATCCGCAACAAGTCGCTGCGTTTTTGAATTATCACATTTATATGGTTCTGAACACAGTCTGTTCGGTTTACAACAATCAACTAATTGTTGGATTTAACTCAAAATTTTATAGATAGCTACTCTATTTAATCTGTGTACCGTATCTTATAATCTAGCTCTCTTCTTTTTGTAGTTATAGGGTTAACTTATATTCCAACAGTCTAACAGACAGACTTCCTCTAAACAGATTTTAATCAAAATTTTAAAGAAATCTGCATTAGTGTAAAGATCGTATCTCAAATTTCATCCGTCTTGATCGAAGTGTTTTTGTGTTATCTTTGTCACGAACTGAAAAAGGGACGCCCCTTCCTTTCCTTTTTTTTTTTTTTTTTTGTGAACTTTTGAACATTTTTCAAAAATGCGTTTTTCGAACTCAAATAGGTCTAAAACCTGAAGATTCGTCAGAGTCTCGAGTTCGAATTTTTGACAATTACTGCACTTTCTCTATACTTCGTATATGAGAAAATACAATCTATGCATAAATATGAATGTTGCATAGGTATGAGTCATAATAAATGCACAAAAACATGCATTTTCACAATGTTATTAAAATTTTAAAAAATTAACCTATAATTTCCTATTAAGTAAAAAATATAAGGAAATGGGAAGCTAAATTTTAGTAAAAGTGAAAATGTACTATAAAAATTATATTGAAGTGAAAGTGAAGTTGAAATGAAAACTAAATTAAAGTGAAAACTAATTGAAGTGAAACTGTATAATCAAAAGATGACCTCATAATATTGATTGCAAAATGTTCAAATCCGCTACTGATGGAAGTCGAATCACGGTCAATAAATTATCATGCTACTATACTTCAGACCAGATATCCGAATGGGTTTTTATTTATTATTTTTCAATGAACAGTGTTCGTTAAATAATATTTAAAGAAGATAGAAATAAAGAAGGGAATTTATTCATTTCCATACAATATGAATGAAATGCGCCGAGCCAACTTAATTTCAATTTATTGTCCATCTTGAAGAAGAAGTCAATAATGGACGTTTCAGAAATGGCATGAGACAACGTGCAGTTAAATGCTACTTCGCATACTCGGTTATTTTTACTGGATGACAACGATGTCACACGAACTAACTTCAACGTCAGAAGTATTTCAAATATATTTCATAAGTTTTAGTTCTATTTGTAAAATTCAATATTTTTTGGTCACTTTATCGAAATTCTTCAGTTTTGAAAAAAAATAGGTTTAACTTTTCTTCATTCTGCAACTTGAGTTGGTCGCCAATATGGTAACACTAACAAGAAAGCCGAATAATTTTTCTAGCAACCCTGCTACCGATTTGTTATTAAATTTTTTTGTCTTTTGAATTGTATACATTATAATTTGGCGATTTGGCATCCTTGGTGATGTGAAAGGACACATTAAAGTAGATGTCAACTACAAAATAAATGAATAATATCTCCAATTATTTTTAAATAAAATTTAATTCTTAAATTATGGCCCTTAAAACGCTCTCCAAATTCTAATTATAATCGCAATTACGTAAGTAATTGGTAATTCAGCTTAGGGTTTCTAAGAAAGATTAAATTATCTAGCTAATTTAATTAACCTGAATTAATAATAGTCGTGTTTTAATCACTTAATTAAGAATTCAAGAAGCATAAACTTGTTCAGGAAATCTGAGAGATTTTGAAATTACTATCATTTGTCAAAACTTTAACGAGGTATTTTATATGCAAGTTAAATCGGATGCTGTATTTTGAAAATTATATAATTATAAACCGAATTTCTTTAACTTTTTGAAATAAAAACATATATGTTTTTATCCATAATTTATTTTTGTGTGTGTGTGTGGTGTGGAGGTGCGGGGTGAGGATATTGACTTTCCTAACTATAATTATTCTATTCAAAGTGCGTATTTTCAAACTTAAAATCAATTACAGTCAAATGTATTTGTGACATTTCACTTAAAACATGTTTGGAATCATACCTCAATGTCTGATGGTCTATTCAGCGGTATGTGGAATACGACTGGACAAAAATGCAATAAACTATACAAGTGAAATTCGGCATCTTATTTTTATAATGTTTCAAGTTTAGAGCAATATTTAAGGACAGTTTGAAATATGTTTTAAACACATATCGCATTTTATTCACTGGATTATGAAAGTTTCTTTATTGAACCATATTGCCAGGATTATTAAACACGAACTTTGCCTATAACGTATAAAAAAATATATATGATTTTTCATTGTCTTTTTAATTACCTGTTCATTGGCGCTGATATTCTAGCAAAATATTACATGCATTTTAAATTGTTTTATTCATTCACAAATGGTTGTCCTCTGTTCATTTGCAATATTAAATAAATGCATTTGCATGCACCTAAATGATAAAATTAACCAGTGGTCTTCGCAAAACATTCTCGCATTTTCTCCAACAAAAGTATTATCCCAGAGATCACCTTGCACGGCAATGGCGTATAAAAATCACGAAATATTAACCTTTGGCGATTATTTACCATTTTTACTGAATCAATCATGTCATCTTTGGCGAGTTTTTTGGCGATTAACTCCTAGCATACGGTTAATAGTATTCGAAAATTGAATCTGTGTTTTAGACAAGTTTTCACAACCGATTGAAATAAAGATTTGACACAAAATTACACTTGTAGTCACTATTTCTCATACCGCATTTGATATATTTAAGTTACTGCGTTTTTGAATTTTTTAACATGTTTCTGAAAATACGGATTGACAGACTATCAACAGACTTATTGGATTTGGCTCATAATTTGATAGGTGTTAGTTCACTATAGATGTTAAATTTGTGTACAGAGTATTATCTATTCAGCTCCCTGTGTGCTGTAGTTACCGTGCTAATTTATATTCGAACAGCCGGACAGACAGACTTCTTCTGAAGGAATTTTACTCAAAATTTGATAGAAATTTACAAATTTGGTATAAAGACAGTACACCAAATTACATATGCCTGGCTTAAAGTGTTTATGAGTTACCTTTGTTATAGACAGACAGACTAACGTGCATTTTCCCAAAAATATATTTTTCAAAAGTATGGGGCTTAGCCAAAATCCCGAGTTCGAATTATTTTACGAGTACGATATTTTCTCTATATTACGTATACAAGAAAGTGAAAATCGAAAAAATTGTTAATATGATCTATAAAGGCATAATTAAAAAGAAAATTTAACATTGCTTAACAAACTGTATGTGTGTGTGCGTGTGCGTGCGTGCGCGCGCGCGCTCTCTCTCGGACGTTTGTAAATTTTTTAAGATTGCAAGACTTTTTTTTCTGGTAATAATTTCGGAAGTTATGATTGGGAAAATATAAAATAAAACATATAAATGCATAAAAATAAACATTTCAAATCATAAATTTTTGGATACTTCTCATCATCATGTTTGGATGTAGCTTTTTCTTGACAGTTCGATTGCATATCACAAATGTATAATCCTTTTATGCTTTTTTCGTAAAAGGTGTATAAAAAGAGAAAATGTTATAGTTATTAAATATATCTGACGTCAAAATTTTGATAAATCTTTATGTTTTTCTCCACCGCCACTTTCGAGTATGTCAAAAAAGTCTTTGCGTAAACGTAACTCAAAAACGCAAAAAACTAAAGCTGCATTGATAAGCTCAGATACTGTCTTCTTCATCTGACCACGGTTCAAAATTAAGAGATCGATCCCAAAATAGTCCTAGTATTACTTCAAAGCGGTGGAAATGTCCATTTGCCAATATCTAGAAAATATTCAAATATAAATTCTTCTTAAGACGCTTTTAGCAAGAAACATAAAATCCGATAATAAAAACACACGATTTTTCCATTGTAACTCACTGTTTGCTTAGCTGCTTACATTAATCATCTTATTCTCAGTGATATTTTACAACTTATCAGTTGCAACACCCCAATTTGTTCATACTGCGCATAGCTGAAATCTAATTAGCCGAAGTGGAATCTAGCTTTCAGTAGTAACAGCAGGTGGCATTCCTAAAATGTGGATCATTCTCATCCTTGAGTGTTGTTTATACAGATGACAAAGTGGTTGCTCTCATAAAATTATCTATTGCTTAGCAACTTCAACAAAGGTAACTGAAAAGTTCGGGAAATCGCCGAGTAATAAGATCCGAGATAACTGCATATAATTTAGAATATTAACGCAATATTAATGCATATACCTTGTAAAAAAGCATCTGGAGTAGTCTCTTCAAAACTTTCTCGTAAACTCTCTAATAAACATGTCCTGCCAGAGAACGCCTTGCATGGCATTGGTGTATGAAATATTCATATTTGGTGTGTATTTAGTTTTTTTACAGTATCTATTGTGCCATCCTTGGAGAGTTATTTGGCGACTAATCTCTAACATGTGGTAAATAATAGCGGAAAATCAAATGTGTTTCAAAATCAAATTTGTCGTCACAGCAGCATTCTAAAACTAAGGGTGAAGTTTTAATAACCATCACCGACCACGACACAATCCATCTCGCAGGAGTTCATCTCTATGCTCCTGAGTCAAACATTTGGCCTGAAGAATGGCTTTTCAAATACAGTCTTCAGGGCTTTGAAATTACAACAGTTTAAATGGTAAGCAATTTTAACCTGAAGAATTATTTTAAATTTATATGCATCAATTTCACCAACCAGCGGGTGTGGTCTCCTAAAATTTTTCTCGTATGCTTTCTAATAAAGAGGATATCCCAGAGAATGCCTTGCATAGCACTGGAGTAAAATAATTACAAAATATTAACGTTTGAGATTAATTTACCATTTTTGTTGAATCTGTCGTGTCATCCTTGGCCAATTATTTGGCGATAAATTCCTAGTATGCGTTAATAGTATCCAAAAGTCAAACTTGTGTGTTTAGAAGCAATGTTCCCAACCAACTGAAATAAAATTTAACAAATAATTACACGAGTAGTCACAAAATCACATGCCAAACTTGATATATTAAAGCCATTGCGACTTTGAGTTATCGTTTTTTTTTTTTTTTTTTTTTTTTTTTTCAAAATGCAGACCAACAGATGGTTAATCCGTTGTTGGATTTGGCCCAAAACTTGATAGGTATCTAGATTATAAATGTTAATTGGGTGTACCAAATTTTATCTATCTAGCTTTCATAGTTTTGTAATTTTTGTGTTAGCGTATGTTCGAACAGCCGGACAGAGAGATTTTCTCTGGGCGAATTCTGCTCAAACTTTTATAGAAATCTGCAAATTGGGTGTAAAGACAAATGTACAAAATTTCATTCTTCTTGCTCAAAGCGTTTTTGATCGTCTGTCTATCTGTCCGGTTTTTCGAGGACACATGAAAGCGATAACTACAAAACATAAAAATCTAGGTAAATAGAATTTAATATAGAAATTTAGCATTGAAAGTTTATTTTCCGAAAATGTGTTTTCGAACTCAGGGTAGTCTAAAACGTAGAGATTCGACAAAATCTAGAGTTCAAATTTTTTTCACGATTACCATACTTTCTGTATACTATGTATATGAGATAGTAAAAAATCGGTATTTCTGAGTATTTTTTGTTATGCCTCTCTTTGACCTTTGCATGAACTTTGGTGGATGTATGTTTTTGGAGAACCTCGCTATCATATTTAGTAAACTGATATGTCAGCATTCAACCTATGGACAAAACTTCATCTTCCCGAATAGAGATACTAATAAGAAAAGCATTATTAACTACTTCCTTTTAATTTATCATTGCGAAACAAGGATTTTTACTTTCTCGTATACGTAGAATAGAGAAAGTATAGTAATCGTCAAAAAATTCGAACTACAGATTTTGACGAATCTCCATGTTTTAGACCTCCCTGAATTTGAAAAACACATTTTTGGAAAATGTCCGTCTATCAGTCTGTGACAAAGACAGCTCAAAAAACGCTTTGAGCAAGATGGTTGAAATTTGGTATACGAACTTTACACCAAATTTGTAGATTTATATCAAATTTGTAACCAAATCCGTTCAGGGGAAGGGTTGTTCGAATATAAGTTAGCACGATAACTTCTTTCTTTCGCCACAGAATATCCCCGAACTTGGAATCTCTAGGATTCCCTGTCGGTTGAAAGGATATACGTGGGAGTATTTATTAAGATAAAAGAAATACACATAAAAAGACAAAAAACACATAAAAAGACAAAAACACATAAAAAGACATAAAAAACACCAATACACATAAAAAGTAACTATAAAATATTATAATGATGAAAGAGGTGTTCGGTGGGGAGCATGAGTAAATGAAATCTATTGAAGTAAATATATTCTGGAAAAGAGCTTGGTTGAGAAATGAAACGAAAATTTATACTGGGCTTGGGTCTGGAGAAATCAATTCCTCGTTCTCTTGTAGGAACCGCACAAGATTTCTAATTTTAACCTTGGACATCTTGTTTCTCGTGACGTTGGTTCACCAGATATTTTCTAGGTCGTGGGTGGGTTTCTTAAGATGATAAGATGTGGTGAGAGGGCAGCTAGTGGCATAATGAAGGGGATCGCCTACTTCGCCGCAGCCGCATTGATCAGTTCCTTTAATATGGAATCTCTTGAAATATGAAGGGAAAGGGCCATGGCCAGTTGCAAAGATAATATCAAGCCTATTCCAAGATGATGGGTAAAAGGACACTTTTGGGATTATTTGATGGATGTTTCTGCCAGTTGAGCCATTGTCCCATTCTTCTTGCCATCGCTGTAGGCTCAATTCATTTACAATACTTTTCAGATGGCTTCTAGGAGCTGGGTATTGAACGGGCGTACCTGCAGAAATAGCCAGTTAGCACGATAACTACAGAACGAAGAGAGCTAATTAGATAAAATGCGATACACAAAACTAACATTTATAGCCTAGACACCTATCGAATTTTGAGTTATATCCAACAATGAATTCCCCGTCTGTCGGTCTGTGCTCTTAGAAACAAGTAAAAGTGATAGCTCAAAGACGCAATGACTTAAATATATCAAAGTTTGCATGTAATTTTTCGACTACAAGTGTGATTTGTGTCTTACTTTTGTTTTAATCGGTGGGGATAAACGGATCTGAACCACAAATTGGATTTTCGAATACTATTAATCGAACAACCGAGGAAAACTTGAAGAAATTTTCTGTAGCAGAAAGATTATGGATATCAATATATGAAAGATCAGGAACAGTGAGAACTACAGTGCTGCTTATGAAATAATTCTTTCAAGAAAGCGTGTCGGTTGTTAAAGACATGTACTCTATATGGTCCCCCCCATAAGTTACAGGTATACACAATAGGTTTGATAGAAAAAAATGCCAATTTTTAAAAAAATTTTTATTAAATAGCACTAAGTGGGAAAAGTTATCTATTGGCTAGCAAATTATTGCTAAATTTTTTCAGAATTTTGGGGTTATTGCTTGGCATGAAGATAATGCGAGAAAATTCAATAGAAAATAGATATCTTTTGCCACCTAATGTTGTTTGATGATGCAGTTTTTAATTTTTCAATCTATCCTAATGCACATCCAAAAGGAAATATTTTGTGGAAAATTCTTCATTACTTTCTGGAAATTGAAATAATAAATAATATATAAGATGCCAAGATAATAAATAATATACAAGATACAAATAATATACAACATTAATTTTATACCAATAAATTTTTAATTGTTGAAAATAGAAAAATAGACATAATAATAATAACACATTAAAATTCGTAACAAAGAAAATAAAAGCCTTCTGTGATCAAATTCCACCGAGAGATAAGGCTTTGAATATAGCATTTAAGGTAATTTAAGACCATTTGAAATGTCCTTCACTTCGAGGTTGGTAATCAACAACCAACATTTTCTGGAGACAGCCTTTCTCAAAGCTTCATAAATGGTCAATTTTCAATACAGTAAAAAAGAATATGTTTTCCGTTTAAAATTTAAGTTTGCAAAGAATATTTTACTAAATATGACTGATAAAACCAGAGAATTGTATTTGCAATTTTTCAAATAACGCTTTTATTGATTCAAATGTTATAACCACATCTGGCTACTCCAACTCGCTTAATTAAGGCACACAGATTAAATTTGAATAATCGGACAGCTCCGACAGCATTGGCGGGAATTGCGTTTGAGTCCTAAGGATCATCACCGGCCACAGTACAACCCTTCCTGTAGGAAGCGCGTACCTTCATCGTAAGGGTAGCCGCCCCCGCCATTTCTGTACCCACCCGAGTAGCGAGAACCTGTTACTATATTGGAAGCTTTACATATTCATACCTGAGGTGCCCCTCAGTAAGAATTCTCAAATGTCATAAAATACAGTTCTCTGCCTTGTTTCAAACATTATTCCACTTTGAAGTATATGCTTTGCTCTAACAATTAGAAATTAGAAAATGGTCTACAGTTAAAGTGGGCACACTGGACATTATTCAATCCCTAGAATTCGTTAAAGAGATTTTCAATGAAATATCCTAATAAAACGATCACTATCCGATGAACATCACCTTTAAAAGAATTTTGTTTAATAATAGATTAGGCATGATAGTAAAAATAACATTCATCCATATTCTGTCGGTCAAACGTGAATCTTTCAGTGACATAAACTCGTTTTTTTGTGGATAAACATGACGTAAAGAAGAATTTAAAAAAGTCCACGAATTTGTGAAGTTCTGCTTCGCGCTTGGCGATCTTTTAACCAGCTGTTCGGCGTCATGCTATTCGGCTCACCGCAGGATGATTCATCTTTTGCGCTGAACTCTTCATAACAGCTGAATTTTTAAAAGCGTTAGAAGTACAAGCAATCATTATATAAAAATATCGGAGTGGTTTCCTCGAAATTTTCTCGTATAGTCTCTAATATAAATGCCATCCTCCTTTCTATTCACATAAAATTTGGAATTTTATGTAGTTATTTTTTCTGCTTTAATTTTAAACATTAATTTTTATTTTTAGAAAAAAGTGCATCACATTTTTGGGCTGGTAGTATGGTAAAAAGAAAAAAAAATGAATTGCATTTTGAACTTTCCTTTTTTTTTAATTATTTTTTTAAAAAAACCTTTCATGGTAACCACACACAATATTGCACGTTTTATCAAGGGGTGCCCTTTAATCTGGATTTATTATAAAAACATAAATAAGCAAACGGTTTTGATCACATAAAACAACAAAATGATCATTTTTTGATTAATATGAGTTTTATGCATAAAAACTAAATATTTAAACAATTCCATAATTTTTCATTGGTAAGCTGCTTTGAAAATCTATTTATTCTTCTACTACTAAATGAATGTGAGAAATCTTTACTCAACCACATAATTTTAAAAAATCTATCATTTTCAAAATTCGTATTTTTTTTATAAAATAAACAGGAGGCTCGCAACTATTGTTTCTTTGAATTTTTGAAGTTAAATCATCATGGACCTACGTAGTTTTTTTTTTTTTTTATTGGGAATAGCAAAATTCATAAACCAAATATTTGCCGAAGTAGTAGCAATAAATATCAAAATGTAATATAAGTTTTTTGTTTGTTTAGGGTTAAGTATCTCTAATATATTTATTTAACCATGACTTGATTGTTTCTAAATCTAAAGATAAAATCATTTGTAATTAAAATATTGCACAATTTTATATATTAAATTATAGATTGAAATATTCTTGAAACTCATATATATTTTAATCTATTATTCTTTCAATTTCGCAGAAAAATGAGAAAAGAAGGGGTGAGGTTACTCCAGATTCCCAAAACATATTTACCTACTGTTCGTCAACGGATTCTGTGACGATCGCATTTCGACAACTCCATTTCATTAAAGGGTGAAACGCGGAACGATGAGTGCATTTCCGGTATTCCTTTTGACTTTAGATTTTCCCTATTAGATACTAGTAAATGTAAACATCTCCTTTCATCTTTCCTTTCACCCTATTTTGACGAATTAAACCCATCCTAATGCATACGCAAAAGCTCAGGTTTTACAATCCGTTGCTGAACAGTACACTCCATTATGCCGGCGTCCTGGCATAGGGGTAGAGGTCTCCCCCGTGATCTAAGCGTGCTGGGTTCAAGTCCCGGTTCAGGCATGGTTTTTCTTCATCTGTGAAATGTGTGAATGTGCCCTCCTGTAAAAAGAGGCTGTGAAAGCGACTGTGATGCGTGAGTAAGTAAGATGTACTCTTGGCTCTAGTTGGCGCTACTAAAAAACAAGACACGGACCCACGGCTTAAAATCGCTGACTACGTCGGCGAGCTTGTCCATGGCAAGTGCCATTAGAAACAACAACACTCCATTATAATGCTTTTTCAAATTGAAATATATTGCGGTTGATTAAATGATTAAAGTCCAAACAGAAGTGGTGCACCCAAATTACCAACTATCTTACAACTTGAGAAAATAGTGTTATGTCAAATATTCATAGTTTCCCCTACATAAAAATAACATTGTGTCTGTGGCTTGGTCACATGAATAACAATACTTCAGGACAACAAGCTAAACAATTGGTGGATGATCACTGTACAAATACACAAACTTCCAAGTTTTGTCACTAGCTGCAGGCATAGATTTAAGTGCTCTAAGATGTAATCGGTCAAAGGAATAGTACTCTTCTCGGCTGCATTAATAATTTAAATGATGGAATCGATTTTCATTTTGTATTTTGAAATATAAAATGAATAGCGTTAAAAATAGTTTTTGGAACGCAATCCGGAACTTAAACGTGAAAATTATAGCACCCCATATTCAGGAAAAGTTAAATGTAGGTAGTGGAGTAGAATAAAATAAAATAAAAATTAGCTAAAACACTAAAAAAAATTAAATATGGTTACTATACCTTGTTGCGATTTTCACTTGAAACCAGCGAGAATGGTTCCTCCACATCTTTCGGGAATATTCTTTAATAAATTTTTGATGCCAGAGAGCGCCGTTTATAGCACTGGCGGACAATAGTGACGACATATTAACTTTTTGACGTGAATTTAGCATCTTTATTGAATCAGTCATGCCATCGTGGCATGCGCCAATACTATCTAAAAATCGAATTTGTGTTTAAGACACATTTTTCTGAAAATTTGATACAAACCTGCACCTGTAGTTACAAAATCCTATGCCAAATTTGATGTATTTAAGTCATTGCGTTTATAAGTTTCTGAAAGTACAAACAGATAGACAGAAGTTTGATTTGGCTCACAATTTGTCAGGTGTCTGCAATATAGATGTTAAATCTGTATGCCGAATTTTATCTATCTATTTCTCTTCGTTTTGTAACTATCGTGTTAATTTATATTCGAACAGCCGGACAGACGGACTTCCACTGAACGGATTTTATTCAAAATTTGACAGAAATCTACCAATCGCATACCAATTTTCATTCGTCTAGCTCAAAGCATTTAGGAGTTATCTTTGTCGTAAACAGACAGACGGATGTTTTACAAAAAAATATATATAATAGGAACTCAGGGAAGTCTAAATCGTATACCTCGGACAAAATCTCGAGTTCGAATTTTTTGACGATTTTCTCTATATTACGTATATGAGAAAGTAAAAAATATGAAAATATTGGGATTTGGGATTGTCCTTACCAGTAAATAATCCTAAATAACATGTTTATTCCGTTTCGTGAATTATTTCGTAGATAATTTGAGAAGAACATAAACATCAGAGCACGAGAGTGATAAAAAGTCACATGAAAATTTTTTATGTGTTTATTTAAGCCTTCTATTTTCCTTACTTCAAAAAACACACACCACTTAATGTGAGATTTTAATCTCATATTTAAAGGTACTTAATATTTATCTAACAATTATGAGTAATCTTTCTATCCCACTTGCTTGAGTCATGCTTTTATCTTCTGTTTTCTTAAGAGAAGAAGATTGTTTAAGTAATGACTATCACAAATGGTAAGTTATTTAATATGAGATCTGATACTAATCTATTGGTTTAAAATGTTAAAAAATAACCCCTAAAATCCAAAACAGTAACTGCATAGAAAGTTATTAAGACACAT
>JAPMOR010002304.1:93752-103959 GCA_026543865.1 Argiope aurantia
GTTTCTGAAACAATTGTACTTAAAAAAAAAAACAGTGCACAGAAGTATTCATTTTTAACAGAGTGTAAAACAATTAATTTTCTATTGATTTTTTCTTCCTACTTTGGCCGATCGTCCCAAGCCACTTCTCAAATTGGCCGACCAAATCGCGAAATGGCCGATTTCAGGCTTTGGCTATAACTTATATAAAATATGAAAACTGTATTATGCCTATAACCTTCGGGCAAGTGCAAGCAATAAGTTGGCCAAGTTTTATCGCAATCGGAGGAACGATACGGCAACGTGTAAGGTACGAACAAACAAAATTCATTTTTATATATTAGATTTGTAAAATAAGCAACATCTATGTGTATAAACGCAGATACCGCACAAATATGAGTCCAAATAAATAAATTATTATTTATCATTTATATTTCCATAATGCTAATAAAAGATAAAAAGATAAATCATTGATTCAGTTAAAAATGTGCTGAATTGTCAAACTAAATTGACCTCTTTTTTTAACTAGTGGAAGTGCTCTAACCGAAATTTTCTTTCATGTTCTCTGATAAAGGTGAAGTTCCGTTTTAGACGCGTTCTAATCGATTACCCAATCGATTGAAAACAAAATTGAATAAAAAATTACGAATGCAGTCGCAAAATCACATACTAAATTTGTTATATTTAAGTGATTGCGTTTTTGAGTTATCGCGTTGATAGGCTTCTGAAAGTACAGACCGACATACGGTTCACCATTTTGGATTTCGTTTAAAATTTGAAAGTGGTCTATACTATAAATGTTAATTCTTCTATCGAATTTTTTCTATTTAGCTCTCTTCGTTTTGTATTTATCATGTTAAGTTATATTCGAACAACCGGACAGACAAACTTCCTCAGAACAAATTTTACACAAAATGTAATCTCGCTTAAAATATGATATGCATCTACACTGTTGAAGCCAAATTTGAGCACCGAATTTTATCTCTCTGTCTCTCTTCGTTTTTCAGTTATCATGATAGTTTA
This sequence comes from Argiope aurantia, assembly GCA_026543865.1. Lineage (NCBI taxonomy): Eukaryota > Metazoa > Arthropoda > Arachnida > Araneae > Araneidae > Argiope > Argiope aurantia. Next base: position 94,755 of record JAPMOR010002304.1, read on the forward strand.
TATTATAACAGCCCGACGGACAGACTTCCTCTGAACGGATTTTGCTAAAAATTATATTATCTTTTATTTATTATTTATATAAAATTTAAATTATATATGTGTATTAATATTATCACATTGCTCCTGAGTACAATTTCAATTTTTGAAAGAATGGAAACGTTTTATCATAAGATTTATTTAAAAATATTTTTAAACCTTTATTAAAGTATTTAAAAAATTGCTCGAAAAAAAGATTGATATCACTAAAAATCTTATTTTTTTCTAAATTTTAAAAATAGTTTTGTGCAATATTATGTTTAAAAATTATTGCAAAAAACAGTAAATTGAGGCAAACAGTTTGTTAATTTTTTTAATTAAAAATCGAATAAAAATTTTGAAAAATGTTCAGTACTCAAGAAGTAACTATGTGCCAGATTTAGTAGTTTTAGGTCCAACGGTCTGCTTTATAGACTTTTTCGAATAATTTTTTACATCATATATGTCATATGTCGAATTTACACAGTATGTCAACTTAAAAATTTGATCACGTTAATTACTGCTTAATCCCAGCTGCTAATATTAATATAAATTCAAGCAAATATTTAGAAATATTAACGCAATTTCATTACATAATTTTAAACCAAGGAGCTTAGAAATATTCTTTTCATTCCTTTATCATGTATTCATAGAATTGAGTGTGAGGCATAAAGCGGCACTATGAAATTGAAGCTGATAACATTCTGCGAGTAAATTGAAAGGCAGGTTCCAAAATGAGGCGGTCAATTCACCAGACAATAGATGCTATATCTTTGCTCTATTCAAATATAAACTAGTTTTTAAAGAGAAGAAAAAAGGAGAGAAGTTTCATTCCTTTTATTATTATTATTACTTTACTGTTACGTATCATTATTTTGTTCTATATTGTCGTTAGATTAACTCAGTATATCTATTTGTGAGATTGTCGGTTTCCTGTTTCAACTGGTGTAAAATAATAACTTATAAAATTGAATAGTTTTTGGATTATATAGTCTTCATATCATTCTAAATTTTGAAGCATCAGAGTTAAATATGCGAATTCAATTTAGAAAAAGATAAGGTATAAATTAAGGTTGGAGTTGTATTTTTCTGTTGGATGTAAAGGTGAAATCATAAAAAAAAACTGTTTTTTAAAACTAGGATGATAATGCTTCACTCTTAATTCATTTATCTTTAAATAAATTTTTAAATTTATACTTTACTATAGCAATTAGAACACGCATACACAAACACATAAAATGTATTTCAGTTTGTCGTAATGCGGTTACATATAAATCCAAAACTTTTAACAATGAAAATATTGTATAGCAAAATATATTGAAACAAGTATTAGACAAACTAGCGGGAGAGGTCTCCTCGAAGTTTTCTGATCAAGCATAAAATTGTGGAATTTGGGAGGAAAGGACCAAGTAAACTGTGGATGTCACTGGCGAACAATAATTACTGAATATAAATATTTAGCATTTTTACTGCATATAACGTCAACCTTTGGTGATTTGTAGCGAAATGTAATATAAAACCGCCAAAATGGGAAAATATATTAAAAGAAATTCAAGAAAAAGCATTGCTACTATGTAATTAATGTTCAGAAGATACGTTCTAATGCATATAATGATACAAAATATTCCATGAAGGAAGATAACACACCAGTTGCATGAAAACGGAACTTCTTAAAAGGATTTGCAAGATTTCTTTTTAATTTTTGCATTCTTTCTGCATATCGATGAACCATTTTATCTCAAAATCTTCTTTCCTGTCTTTGACAGCTATGCGTTTTGATAAATCTACACGCCTAAAAAGTTCCTTATTAAAAGTAAAGCTATTTTTGGAATTAATCTGTCCAAATAAAATAGGATGAAATTTGGCACATAGTCTTTCATCATGTCTATCAAAGAATTGATTGTCTACCTGTTTATTGGTTTGTATGAGGGCATGAAAATTCAAAACAGAAAAGAATATTCCGCACATGGTAGTTACTCTAAAAATTCAGATCTATATTGAATATCTTCGAGATACGGGAAAAAATTTAATATTTAATGTAAGCGATAATAACAGAAATTTATTTACGGACAAAGTATTTGAAAAACATGAAAACTAAATACATATTTTTAATAAATAATACAAAGCTCCAAACGATTTTTTGATATTCGTAGAAATTGATTTAATTTTGACTGAAACGTTGCCAGCTGCAGAGTAAAAAAATTCATTTTCGGATTATAAATAAAAGAAAAGTTAAAGCGCGACAGTAAATAAATGTAGTTTCTGAGTCCAAATCACTGAGCGAAATCTGTGTATGGGAAAGAAAAATACATATTCTATTCTATTCATTAAACGGCGAAATTAAATTCAAAATGTTTTATATTGATAGTGTATAAGAAAGTGAGAAGGGAAACATTCATCGTGATTTCTCAATTTTTTTTACTTGCTTTAAGTGGCTGGCATATTTAGATAGAAGTATACAAGAAATCAGAAGGGAGAATCCTCATTTCAGTGTAAATTATTCTTTGGAAGTAAGGAGTTAAGTTAGATAATTCACCTATCTGAATACAAAGTTTCAGTCCATGCATTAACAGAAACTACTCAGCTTCGATTTAGGTATGCCAACTATTTCCTTTGCTACAGAATATTATCTGAAAATTTTTATCATTCACTTCCAAAATTGCGAGCGAGTTCACTGTGCACCAAAATGGACAAACATTTAAAAGAATGGGCGGACTTTCGTATTCAATATACCTACTCAGATTAAGAAGTCGTATCACGGATTATTCCACCTGAGTACACGTTCGATTAAAGTTTCTTCTTCACAAAGCTGTGTTTCCTAAAGAATTGCTCTATCTGGGTCTTCTCTGACTCACACAGCAGACTAGCGAGTCCGATAAGCGGCATTCCCTTTATTATCATGCGCAAATACTGCATTGTTTGAGGAGAGCAAGGTTTGGCGGTCTGTACAAACTATCCGGGGCATTCTGTTCTCGAATTTCTGACATATCTATACAATATGGTGTCTTATGTGGGGAGTTTTATAGTATAATGAAGAATATCAGGGTCGGACATAGAATGTGGGGGCCCATTTAGGTATGACATATATTGATATGACAACCACCTTGATTTCCAGTAAAGTTGCAAGCAGGGATTCCCCCCCCTTCTGTTTTTTACACTTTTCCTAATATAATAAATCTAAGTGGTAGTGGTCTCTCCGGAACTTTCTTGCCTCTCTCTAATAAATACACATATATATTATCAACCGTATGCCACTGGTGAACAACAGTAAGAAAAGAGGCTATCAGTTTTCGATCCTTGGCGATTTTTTTGACGATTAATCTTTGAGATGTATCAAGTATCAGAAAATTTTGAACGTCTTTTTTCCTATTGATTTAAAACCAAAATTTAAAATCGAATTACAATTGTAGTGACAAAATCACGTATCAAATTTTAAATATTTAAATTTGAATCTTTTTAAAATAATTAACCATTTTTGAGTAAACGCGTTTACGTGCTTGGGAAAGTACAGAAAGATAGATTGCCATCCACTTGGCGGATTTGGCTTTATATTTGATATTTATCTACAATTTAGATATTAAATCTGTGTATCAAATTTTATCTGTCTAGTGTTCTTTGTTTTGTAGTTATCGCGTTAATTTTTGTTCCGAGAGTCGGACAGACACACTTTTGTTCAATGGATTTTATTCAAAATTGATAAAAATCTACAGTTTTAGAGTTAAGTCCACATACCGAATTTCATCCTTCTAGCTCAAAGGTTTTTGAGTTATCATATTCACAGGCAGACAAACAGACATAATTCTAAAAATGTGTTGTTTTTTTTGTTTGTTTGTTTTTTTCTCATAATTTATTTATTTATTTATTCGATTTAAAGGGAAAGGAGGGCTGAAATTTGAAGATTCGTCAAAATCTCTTGTCGAATTATTATTATTTTTTTATTATTACAATTACCTTTTCTTTGTATATTTTACTATACAAGAAAGTAAAAAAAAAAAGAACACGCAAAACGTTGATTTGAATAATAAGAAACAACGCGGAATGAAAATTTCTTTGCATACTTTTTATAATATTTTTAAAAAGATACCAGACTATTTCATTCTTCTATTTTTAGAGTAATCTGTCTGTTCAGAATCTGTATCTTTTTTCTTTTTTTTTACTAATGGTGCGAGAATAAATTAGAATAGAAAAAAATAAACAATATAAAGGATTAATATATCCGAACCTAAGCTTAGGCTGTGAAAAAAAAAAAAAAAAAGATTGTGCACTTTATTTCCTCCTACATTTAGTTCGAATCAATTTTTTAAATACTCTAAAGACTTTGAGGTAAGGAAAAAAATTACTGCTTTCTCAAATTCTTATCTATTTTGGGCCAATCTTGTAATAGGCTCAGACCACTTGTTTTGTTTGTAACGGCCTTTTTACATCACTGAATTGAACCAAAATTAGACTGCACTAGGGCCGGAGTAACGGATTAAACTCTCTAGCGGCCCTTAGACAATATCTCTCACCCCCCCCTTTTTTTTTCTATTTCCTACACCAGATAATTAACATATGCAACTCATGTTAGATATATATACTTTATCCTATAATACATATAGCTCTGATACTATATATATAACTCATTCTATTTTAGAAGTTTTACACTATTTTATTCATTGTAAATACATTTCGGCTATTTTTTGTCGATATCTTCATACATCCAATTATTCATAGGAGAGAACAGCAGTGTTTAAAAATGAGCGCATTTAAAAAAAGAAAAATTCCTCTCGGCTAGCTGGAAGGCACAGGCAGATTGCTTTACATATAAATTACTATCCGGCAACATAAATTGTCGATGTTAGAAACAGTCAAAATTTGGACTTGAAAATCACGTTTCAGCCCATAACTTCTAAGATACTGCAGTTACCGAAAAACAGTAAATACAAAATTTGTTAATATTAATGAGGCGCTAATGTGGCTAGTTGGATTTATTTTTCTATCTTCAATATTTAGAAAGTTGTGACGAAATGAAAATGTCGACACCCATCTTTCCTTTGACCTGGATTGGCCATTTACGAACTCATCCGAGATTTTCACATTTCTAAAAACATATTCCAAGCCAGTTAAAATCCAAACAAAATTACTCTAGTTTTCCTATTCACAAGAGAACAAGGGCAAAGTGTTATATATCTAAGTCTTGCCATGAGAATCATCGCAATCGGTAGTTTTCCTACAGAAATCTACCTAATATTCACCATTGCTTGATTCTGAATAACCTTAATGAAAAGAACAGCAAAATTTAATAAATCACTGAAATTAATCAGAAAAGTAAGCTTAACCTTCATTTCTTGATCATTAACACTAAAAAAAACAATAAAATGATTTACTATGAGCAACAATGTAAACGAGTTGAGTTTCACTTCTACATTAATGTAAAATTGCTTAAAATATTTTTGAAAATGAATTAAAAATTTTAAAAAATTTACGGCAAAAAATTGATATTATGGAATTTTTATTTATTTATTTATTTATTTATTATTATTATTATTATTATTTTTTTGCCTTTTAAAATGATGTAAAAAAATTTTGTGATATTAAATTTTTGGAATTTGTTGCGATATAATTCCAATTTTTTAAAAATTTTAAATAAAATTTTAATTGAAATTTCAAAAAAAGTATCATTTAGAAGCGTACATTCCCACATTCCAAAGCAGTACATAAGCGCCAAATATCATAATTTTAGGTTTAACGAGCTGGCCTGTAGAACACCAACACACGCATATATTCTTTTTTATTAGTAGTAGAAATAAAGATACGACAAAATCCATTGCAGATAGCCACCATATTGGAAACTTTGTCGGTATTTGTTATGGGTTACAGAATTTCAAAATGCAAATTTACATTCTGCCCAGTTGGAGGTGGCAAATTATATTTTGGAAATGCATTATTCCAATAGCCTTCAGTTTGAACAAAACATAATATTTATTTCAATTTAACTGCTTTCTGTGTTAAAAAAAATAAGTATTAAAATAGAAACTTTAATGATTTTGCATTATCTTTAAAGAGACGCAACAGCGATTTCATAGATTGCTTTTCTGGGGAAAACAAAACTTTAATTCGTTGTTGACGTTTTGTATCCCATATCATTCTTTGAAGTTGTATATAATTTTCTGTTCGTGTGAAATGTGTAATTTATTTTTGCTATTATTTGAATATGCAGACGATAGGTTATATATATATATATTTAAGAAAATCCATTGAAAATGCGTGAAATTATTCGCAAATTGGCAACGATCATAAATAAACGAAAATTAAGATAAACTATTGAAAGAGGAAAAGAAAAGGAAATCTTAAGATTTCAAACAGATCTGGTTCCTGAGTTCTCGCCGATTTAAATTATATTTGGAAACGTAATTGGATTTCGTGCATTCAGCAAACTGCATTTCAATGACCCCTTTTCAGTGAAAAATAATGCTTTCTCTCATAAGAGGCATATAAAGAAAAAGAATCGTATTCATCCATATATCGGTAGACAGATTTTAATGAATTTGAAAATATGAAAATTGCTTCTTTCGAAATATATATATATATATATATATATCCATCTTTAGAATAATTTATTGAGGTCCTTTGTCTTTGCCCATGTGAAAATGATAACTCAACCAGTGGAAGTGGTCTCCCTGAAACTTTCTCGCACCCTCCTTTATAAAAGTGTATGTCCTCACCCGCTTAAAAATTGTAAATCTTGAGCAAGGCCGTTAATACACTGAGAGCTCAGATTTTTACTACCAAAATTACGTGAATGAACGTTTTATGATTCGTTGTATAGTGAAGAGGTCTGACTATGCATTTTAGGTGTCTTTTTTGTTTACCAACTGAAATCAAAATTTGATACAGAATAACAATTTTAGTAACAAGATCATATCTCAAAATTAAATATTTTCACAAGTCCTTATGTTTTTTAAAAAATTATTTTCTAGTTTACATGCATGCGAATGTACAGACTGATCGATAGTCAATTCATTCACTGATCTGTTTCGAAATCTGAATTGGAATTACATTTTTATGTATTAAAATTGTGTGCCAAATAGTATTCATCAAACTGTTTGCGTTTTGTAGTCATTGAACTCACTTGCACTTACACAAACAGAAACACAAACTTCCTTCCTTTCATTCAAAATTTTAAAGAAAAAATCAAAATTTGTTATTTTAACCACATACAAAATTTCATAAGTCTAGCTTAAAGAATTCTTAAATTGCCGCGTTCAAAGACAAGCAAAGAAAAGAAATAATCCCAAAAAATCTGTTTTTTGAATCCAGAGAAGTTTGAAAAATGGAAATGTAAGTTTGTGGTGGTATGTAGATTATTATGATCTGTGCAGGAAGCAACAGGACGAATGTTGTTGGAAACATTTCTTTAATAATCACATTCACGCACTTAAACATACACTAACACAAAGGCAAGACATTCACGCGTGCGGTTTCACAGTTCAGCATCACATCTCATTCTAATTATAATCGCAAAGCACTATGGGATGACATATGGGATGGCCTCATCAGGCATTGCCATCTAGTATCCAAAAGAAAAGTTAAGAGTAATGCAACTGCTACATTATCCCCCTCTGGCTCCGACGACGTCCCGCCAAGGAGGCAGAATTTGAATTGTCTGGAAGTCTATTGTTTAAGAGTAATGCAACTGCTACAAGTTTGATTTTTTTTTCGACGATTGCCATACTTTCTCTTTATATGCGCCTTATATGAGAATGTAAAAATGCAATAACGTAGATGCAATTTTGTATGTTCTTTTTATACCAAATTTCACAGCTACTCTCTGAAATGCATAATCTATTTTACTTCTGTATATTATTTGAAACATGCAAATATATATATATATATAAGTTTGTTTTTAAATGTATGCTGCCATTCAAGTTTATTGAAAATATTACATTATATTTAATTAATACATTTTAATTTCCTCATATAGAATTATAAAAAGGAAAAATATTGCAATCTTCAAAAAATTCTATTTAGAGATTTTCATAGATCTTACATTCATCAGCTTTTTTTTTTTAAATTGTGTATCATGCTTCTCTTTACAAAATGTGCAAAGCTGGTTTTTTTTTCCTTTTTTTTTTCTTTATTTTTATCTTTTTTTCTTTCTTTTTCTAAATTTGGAATGATTTATTACCAGTTTAGATGGAAGTGTTTATTTTCGAGACGCAAATTTGCATTCTGTCCGAAAACACAATAAGGTGGGAATATATACCGTATGAATTTTTTTTATTATTATTTAAGAAGGTTTTACCCTACTTTGGGTAACGATTCAATTAAGAAATCGTGTCTAACATCTCATTCTTTTAGCATTGCTTACATTTATCTATAAACATATATGCAATTTTCATTGGAAAACAGAAGAAAAAGTCATACAAAGCAATGCAGATAAGGGTTCGACTTTTAAATTTAAGTTGTTGTTTTTTTAATTTATCAGATAGCATTATTTTCACGATTTATCAATAGCGTTTTCCATTTCACTACATAATAAAAATTAAAAATTAAAACGTGGTGAAAAATAACCATATTTGTCCTTAGCTTATTCCCCAAAACAGTTCACGTCAGTATTTTATTGAATCGAAACAATAAATAAGAACAGTATACTCGAGACATTGCATTCTTCGAATCGACACAAACATGCAGAATGTGTCTAGCTTCCTGTTTACCAGTTACTTTTCTTACGAACTGCATTCGTAAAACATGTGCTGTAACTTTTCAATTCTGTTCATTCCAAATTCAGTCGTAAATCTTTGTCGCAGTCTTTCGATTCCCGAGAGAATTGTCGATTTCTCCTTTTTTTCCGAAGTTATAAAGAATTACGAATTAGACGTAGCGTGTTAGACGAACTTATTCCGACGGGAACTATTTCCTTGCGCTTCTCACCCAAACACTGAAATTTCGTTCCATCCTTTTAGCCAAGCACGAGGTCAAAAGGAGTGGAACGAGGGATCGTTTGCAAATGTAATATCTTTTTTTCTGGTTTTAAGTATTAACTCGCAACTTTTTAATAAGTGGAGCCACCAGTTTTTTTGCTCCTGCAAGTTTTAATTGCTCCTACTTTCATAAATTTTTGTTCAGTTATTTCTATTGCATTTCTATGCATATTATCTTTGTTTTAGTCAAATTTCATGCAACGTTAATTGCAGACGGTTTTGAAAAG
>JAPMOR010002304.1:107470-125799 GCA_026543865.1 Argiope aurantia
ATATCAGCAGTTTTTAAGTAACAGATATTATGACAAACTGAAATAAGAAATTATTCAGTGCAAAAAGTGAAAATTTAATTTTAAAAACAATTTTGTAGAAAATGGTGAGCAAAAATTTAAGAATTATTTAATTCTTTAAGGCTTTTAATTATTTATCTTTTTTTACCGCTTTGAAGAATTGAAAACGTTTTTTAACACTTTATAAATACTCAAATAAAATGTTCGCTAGTACTGTTACTCGTCAGTCAATCAATCGATTTAAAAAAAAAAAACTGAGCCACAATATCTGCAAGCCAATTTGGAAATACTGAAAAATTCTAAAAATAATGCTCTGAAATTTAAACGCCAATTGATTCTGATTAAAATATCTTCATCTATACGGTCTTCGTAGATCAAATAAGAAAGCACAATTAATTTGCTAATTCCTGAAAAGATAGCAGGGGAAAAAAATCTAGATCTTGTGGGTAGTTAATTTAAAAATTTGATGTCCGGCTGTCTTCATGCGCCATCTTATAACTCGAGCAATAAGTATGATCTTTCTGTCTGGTTAATTCCCTGTGGAATCATCATCAAATGCTTACATGCTTGCTGTAGTTTTGCTCATGCATTCATAGAAAGAATATTTCCAAGAATAACATCAACACCAGTAAAAAATATTCATACAGATATAAAAGTTTGAAGAAACTATAAAATATTGAATTTAATTTTGTTCAAATTTATATTACCTACGAAATTGGCTTCAAATGTCACTTTGGGAGGGGGGGGAAATAATTTTTTACTTTGAAAGAATTAAAAAAACTCACAATATTATATATATATATATATATATAGCGAAAGTGGATAAATCACTCTAAAGAAAATTTATTAAAAGTAAAACATTACTTATATCCCATTTCTTTTTCTGCTTTCTTTGCATAATTTTTTTTATTAATTTCATTAATTCCCTTATTTTCAAAAACATATTTTGTTTTTATTTTTTATTATTTTTTGGAAATATTTTTAAAAAGTATTTTCCATCTTTCCTTCGTTTAATACTATGCGAATTCCTTCAAGGACCTCAAAATAAATTTTTACTTCTATTGAACTTACTTTATTCTGTAGACAAACCTAAAAATAACAGGTTGTGATAGCTATATTTAACAAATCTCAATTTAGAGATGCCCCCAAGAGAAAAAAAGGGAGCAGCGCATCGAGCCTTGGCGGCGCCTCTGTCGCCCAATCACAGTGGAGAAGAGTTGTAACTGTAATGTAGGGTTCGCGCGTTACGAGTTAGCATTCTGCATTCTCTGCCCGTAGGATATTGGAAAACTGCGAGTGACCGCCGGTGTGATGCTGTAATCCCTTTGTAACGGATAAATGAAGTTAACGCTTTCATCCATCTACAATGGAATCGTTAATCCGAAATGATATGTGATTGAATCCTGACTGTATCGGACAACACGAGCCTTCATCAACAAATATGGCTGTCATCTTGTTTGTATCTTGGTTACCGGTGCTGCTCGTCCTAGCGACGGCTGCGGTTGAACATGGAGGACACGCGCAAGTTGTTAGCTCGCGTGTTTCGGACAGAGAAAGCCTTATTCCTCACCACGGTCGCTGTGAACCCATTACCATCCCGCTTTGCAAAGATATCCCTTACAATGAAACCATCATGCCTAATCTTCTGAACCATCAAAAACAAGAAGATGCCGGATTGGAAGTTCATCAGTTCTTTCCACTCGTCAAAGTACAGTGCAGCCCAGACCTGCAGTTTTTTCTTTGTACCATGTACGCCCCAGTGTGTACCATCATTGAAAAAGCCATCCCACCTTGCAGGTCTTTGTGCATGAAAGCCAGAGAAGGGTGCGAACGTTTAATGAACAATTTCGGATTCCAGTGGCCGAAAAGTTTGGACTGTGACAAATTCCCCGAGGCGGGGGAAGACACCCTTTGTGTGGGTGAAAACAACACAGATCGAACGCCACATCCCTCCCCAGGATCGGGGAACTATCCTTTAACGCCGATTCGAAACAACACCATTACCAAAGGGCGTAAGTTTATTTGTCCCGAAGAATTCAAAGTTCCTACAGGTTTGGGATATGTTTTCCAAGTTGGTGAAGCTGAAGAAAAAGATTGTGGTGCACCCTGTGATGGCATGTTTTTCTCCCCTCAAGAGAAAAAGTTTGCACGTACGTGGATAGGTATTTGGGCTATTTTGTGTATGTGTTCTACCTTGTTTACTGTTCTAACGTTTCTTGTGGATAGGCATAGATTTAGATATCCTGAACGACCTATTATATTCCTTTCTGTTTGCTATTTCATGGTGGCTGCTGTATATGTTGCTGGTTTTGTGATGGATGAAAAAGTTTCTTGTAATGATCCTTTCCCTTCTCCAAATAACCGCACAAACATCAAAATGGTACGAACTATTACTCAAGGAAATGACAAAAAATGGTGCACCATTTTCTTCATGATTCTGTACTTTTTCAGCATGGCTAGTTCAATTTGGTGGGTGATATTGACCTTAACCTGGTTTTTGAGTGCAGGTCTGAAGTGGGGACATGAAGCCATTGAAAATAATTCTCAATACTTTCACCTGGCAGCCTGGACTGTTCCTGCCATAAAGACAATAGCTATTCTTGCTTTACGTAAAGTTGAAGGCGATGTCTTGAGTGGGATCTGTTTTGTTGGCATCTGGAATAAAAGCTCATTGTATGCTTTTGTTCTTATTCCACTCAGTGTTTATTTAGCTTTAGGAACATTTTTTCTACTGGCAGGTTTTGTTTCTCTCTGCCACATCAGAACAATCATGAAGCATGATGGAACCCGCACTGATAAACTTGAAAAATTAATGTTCCGTATTGGTGTATTCTCTGTTCTGTACACTGTACCTGCAGTGATAGTCATTGCTTGTTATGTATATGAAACATACTTCTATGATTCGTGGATGTTAACATGGCAGAAGGAAAAATGTAGTCGTCCCATGTATAGCATACCTTGCCCAGATGTTCCCAAAGACTACAATTATTGGCCTAAACCAGACTTTCCAGCATTCATGATTAAATATCTCATGATGCTTATGGTTGGCATTACCTCTGGAGTTTGGATATGGTCTGGCAAGACCTTCACATCTTGGAAAAATGTATATCTTGGTTTATGTCGAAGACTACATCGCAATGAAGCGTATGTGTGATATATGCTTAGTGCCATAATTATGTGTATCATGAAACATGTATATATTGATTGTTAAATGTGGTATAGATGTAATTATATTCATGCAGCTTTTGAAAATAGACTGAATTTATCATTATTTTTTTCTTTGTCACTTCATCGGACTGCAAGAAGTAAGTTCCTTTTAGTTTTTAATCATAAATGCATGTATGTTGTCTAATATTTCATGCATGTAAGCTATATGAAATATAAAAATTTATGTGTATTATTTTATAGAGTTATAATACCTCATGTACGAGACATAGCTATCATCACCTATTCTATCATAAACCTTTTTGAATTCATCTATGTGGTGACATAAAGTTAGTTACCCATGTTGTACTATAAAATATTTTAGTCATGTTTTGTTTCATTTGTGAATTTTTAGGATTATAATAAATCATTTATCAAATTTTATTTAGAAAATTGTGCATTCATTATGCTTAATATGTATAAATGTATGCCAAATTACTCTTGCATTTATATAATAGTCAGTGTTATCAATAATTTCATTATACATTTGATGGAAGTATTGCTGAAACATTGCTCTTAGCAATTTTGTATTGTTAAAAATTTATCATTATCTCAGCATAATTGAAAAGATAATTAAAATATTGAAATGTTTTTTCTCATTTTTAACTATTTGGCTCTTTTTTAAAAATTTTTGTATTTTATAATGCAAAAGCAAAAGATTTTTATGGTTCTGTACTCTGATACCTTAATTGTTCTGCTTCAAAAAAATGATTATCTTTGATTGAAAAAAAATTAATATTTTTTGGCTAAAGTTGGCATATAGTGTTCCTTAGAAAATTAATATATTAAAGGATTTTATTTATATAATTGTTGTTTTCTTAGTTTGTACTTGCCTTGATGTAAAATTATTTTAATTGGAAAATCATCTTTAAAATTTCAATCGTTATGGCCTTTATAAAAAAATTTTTAATAAATTCCAAAAATTTAATGTTTGGAACTTAATGGCAGAATATTTTTTAAAGCATTTTATTATTTGAAATTTGTGATGATCAATTTTATTTTCTTTTCAATTATGATTATTTGTGAAACATAAAAACTGCTGTTAATAATTTATTTTGTTTTTTAAAAAAAGAAATCTTCCAATTTCATATTTATGTGTTTAAAAAATTTTATGTTTAGTTAAATGAGTGCCAATTTATTTTAATTAATGAGTTTGAAGCAACAGATTCATTTTCAAAGCAAAATAAATTTTAAAAGCATGTATTTTTTTTTAAAAAAATGTTTTGGCATGCATTTTTTTAGAAATATTTTACAAGTTTGTTTTCAGTGTAATAGAATCTCACTACATTCATTATTTATTGAAAATATATGTAAATTATATTCATTATAATTTGTAAATAAGTAGTTAGTATTTAAAATACATTTTTTTATGGCAGATATACTTCTAGTTAATAAATTAATTTTAAAAATACATTGGGGATTAAGAAACTTGTTTTTATGTCAAGAAAGTTAGATAATCTATAATAGAAAAAGTTCATTTTTAATTGCTGGTAGGTTTATGGTATCGATTAAAAACTCTTTGAAATTGTTTTTTTTTTCTATTAATAGTATTTAAAAAAATAATGGGGATTGTTATCAATTTAGGTGAAATTCTTTTAGCTTATAATATAAAACTAATACAATATGCTAATTAAATTGGATTAATTAACAAATGAAAAAATTATATTTTAAGATGCAAATATAAAATAGTAGAAACCTAGCCCATCGAACAAATTTAACAAGCCTAATTCTTAGCATGAAGTATGTTGCATTACTGTCTCGCTTTCTTTTCAATCTCAAAAACAGATTTTTCATATTTGCATCTGTGGAGTTTTTTTTCTTTAATATCCATGAGTTTTGTTTTAAAATTTCAGGGAAAACATTGAAAATTTATTGTTTAATTTTCATTATATTTAGGAACAGTTGTATATAAAGTTTTGTAGAGAAAAATATTTTCCAGATATGGAATTTAATCACATTGACTTTTTTTATTACTTCACTTGGAATTGTTTTATAAAATAAACATTCTCTGTTATTTATCTTAATGTATTAAAAAAACTTAAATAAAATTCACCATGCTTGTTTTTAAAAGTCTTTGTTTTAGCTTTCTAAATGTCACATTTTATTCTTTTCCTTTTATATTATAAATAAATCTAAATATTTTCCTTCTGTGTATATGTTTCATTAATTTATAATGAAAATATAAAAGAAGACTAGATGAGGAATAATTTGTTTGAGTTATCTATTGAACAAATCTTAAAATGATTTTGTTCTTAAGTATTAATGAAGTTGATTGTTCTTAAATATTATTGGCTAATATTTATTTGAAAGTTCCAATACAAATTTTGAACATTAGTTTGGCGAGTTTAGATAGGTTTGTTAGAATTTTTTCCACCTTGGTGAGAAACTTGGTATCCGATTCTATTGTTTTACCTATTTTCTGATATTTTTGTGTGTGTATATATATATATAATATATACTTTTAAAATGTAGTTCATTTAGAATAATCATATTTAAATTGGCTCTTTTTTCTTATGGGAATAAGTTTCTGAACTTGCTAATATGGAAACAAGTAATCTGTAATTGATATTATTATAAGAAATTTTGTTAAAGCATTATTTTTCTAATTTACATTGAGGTTTATTTTGACATCAATTGAATATAGTCAGTTCATGCTCCTGTTATGTTTGTTTTGTTGGTTTAAATTGAGAATCCATCTTATATTCTTAGTATAAAGGGCAGTTATTTTAATATTAAAATTTTTTTCTTTACTATGTTATTTTAGTGTATTTATAAAAAATTTTAATTGTCTACCTGTTTAGTTGTAAACGTCGTCTAATTTATTATACATTTTGTATTACAAATGAATATTGATAATTTGAATAATTAAGTAAATCAAATGTAAACTTATTGAATATTTAAATTTCTTATAAGAATTTATTAATTTTTTTAAATCAGTTTACTAATGAATGTATACACTAGCATTCTAGAATAAAACTTTTATGCTTGAGAAACATAATTTTTTAAATTTTTACTTTGTTCTAATGTTTTGTTTTACTTAGGATTGTTGTCAGAACTTGAAAGCTAAAAAATACTGCATTTCAAAAAAAAAAAAAAAAAAAAATGTTTGTACAGAATGTAGGCACAATTTAGAATATTGCATGACAGTTACAGTCTTGCTATGTAACAAGCAATTACATTTTGGATGAACTATGACATTATCATTCTTAGAACAATTTGAAAATGTGTGCCCTGTGTTTTGATCCCCAGTCTATTTTTAAAAATATTTAGCTTTAATTCGTTAGCTCTTTTGAAAGGAGTATTTATTGTATAGTTGTATAAATTTTGTGAATTGTGCTATGCATTTACTATTATAAATGAGTTATTTTTAATTTAATGTAATATAAATTGCATCTTCTTTATTAGAATTACTGTAGATAATGTAAACAAAGAAACTGTTCTGATGTGACTTCAATCATTTGTTTTTTAAATAAATATTTCTTTTTAAAATGCTGTTGAATTTTCTTCATTTATTTCTGTAAATTTATCATTATTATTAAGGGTAGAAAGCTGCATAAATGAAGTATTTCTTTAAAAAAGTCTAATCATACATAATTACAAAATAATCAATCATTAAAATGCCTTATGCTGTGTAATGAATGACTACAATTCTCTTTTAGACTGTTCCTCCATGCTTGATTTAATATAATGAAAATATATAAAGTTTTTTTAAAAGACATTTATTTATTAATAAATATAAGTTATCAGACTTTTTTCAGAGTAAAATTGAAATTTATTCATTATAGTAAGTACAATGGTCATCCAGCTTAATATAGGGATTGAGTAGCCTTGAGTTCCATTAATGCTTTCTACCTACTGTGCTCGCACCATTAAAAACATTTTTAATATTAAAATCTACCTCTTGGTGCTTTACAAGTTTGTTATATACTGAAGCTATGCTTTAAAATTTGATAACAGATAAAGAAATATATATATATTGTGTTTACATTAAGTGAATAGAATTATGTTTAATTTACTGCAGGAAGGGAGGAATGGAAACAAGAAATATGCAATTTGAATACATACACTTTAAAAATTAAACATTGGCCTAGGCTCAATTCTTTCAAAATTCATTAAATATTCTTTTGTTGATATATAATACCAAACAATATTTTGTTAGATAATAAATAAAAAAGGTATATCTAAGAAGGAAAGAGTACTCTCAGTTGTAATAGAATAAATTGTTGATTGTAGCAGATGCCAGGTTTGTAATATCTAGGCAACATAAATTAATCCTTATTTATATTATGATTATTTTTTCTAAACCAGGTAGCCTACTTTTTCTAAAGCATAATTTTAAGTATTTCTATAAACAATATCAAGATATATATTTATAAAGCCCTTGAGTCTTTTTATAAAATTTTAAAAATAGATAGTTTTTATTTATTTATAATAAGATATCTCTTGACTCTCGATCCCACAGATTTAAGTTGATAGCTTATCTGATGACTATATTATTGATGTGTGTTGGAATATGTGTTTCTAAGTGTAACAAAATTATGGAAATTAACAGTTTAATTTTTAAATAGTAGCATACATTTGAATATTGATTAATGGTGCTTAAACTAAATTGTTCCTATAAATCAATTTATTTTATATTGAGGCAATTACCGAGACTAATTTACCTGAAGCAATGATACATTTAACAACCTCGTTTTCCTAAAGTGTCATTTTTAGAATTATATTTATCAAGCTGCAACTCAGAAAATAGAATTATAAAATATGCTTTTTTTAAAAGTTAGCCTAAGATGTGTTTTATTATTATTATTAAAAGAAGTTTGTGCTTTACTTAAAGACACTAAAAATTACATTGCAGTTCTGTAGAATACTTTTTTTTTTAATTTGTGATTTTGGGTGTGTATTGGTTATTTTCATTAGAAGAAAGTATTTGGAACTGTGCAAGAATAATATAGTATGCTCATAATTTTAATGAAATATTATAAGAAATTATTATTTTTTTACTTAAATTTTTTTTTTGTTGTGCAAATATTATTTAATAACTGAAAAAGAGATACAATAGCAATGCTGTTAAATTTCTTAAAATATTATTTATTAGAAGCTGTTACAATAAATACTGTAGTAATTATATTTGGAAATTTTAAGGATTCCTTAAAATTTCCCAAGTTGTGATTTCTAAATAGGGTTGTGCAGAAAAAAATTAGAATTGAGAAAATTCTATCTTTCTCTCTCTCTTTTTTCCAGATTCTAGAAATAATTTATTATTTGTGAATAAAAATAATTCAAAAAATTAATTTGATAGAAAATATTTATTGAAACTAAATATTTTTATAAATTATTTGCTTATTTATTTGGAATTGCAGGAAATTTTTTCTTTGAAAATGGGTTGCAAATGAAATACATATTTTAAGATGACTTGCACTAGAAGATTTTGAATCGAGTATCTGAGCATAAAAATTTAAGTTGCTGACCATACATAAAAATTCAAGTAATAGTTACAAAAAATTGTTTTCAATAATTGTTGAAAATAATTGTATTATATATTATAGCAAGAAGATAATTGTCAAAAATAAAGAATCAGATTTATCAAATATGCAGAATGCTGAAGTTAATGCTTTAATATTCTAATACAAAAATACGTGCATTATTAATGTCTCTGTCATGAAACTGTTTAATTGGAACAGTATAGATATCATGAGAGGTTGGAAAAGTTGAGAGCAAACACTTTCAGAGCAGGTTTTGATAAGGATAGCCAAAGGCTCTAAACCAGTTCATTCCATTTTAATTCACCCGGGAAAGAAGTCCGGCGTTTCTTCTCGACTCAGTTGCTGTAGTGAATTTCTAAAACTAAATTGAAATGAGTTTTGCAAAAGAGAACTGAAGAAATATAGGTTTATTCGGAAAAATATTATTCCAAATTAAGAAAGTGGAATAATAATTTGAACAATGATTATAACTAAAATAGATATTATTTTTTATTCCTTTTTTATTTTCCTTTTTTATTAATTTTTTTAACTTAAGAGGAGTTTTATCCAGCCATTTATTTTTATTAAGTGCCTTCACCAAAAACATTCATTTCGTTAACATTAAGTTCTGTCGAATAAATAAACTAAAATCATGTTTTAGTTAAAAGAAATATAAATCGAAAAAAAAAATTTTTAAGCTTTTTGAATTTCTAGTCTAAAACCTCGAAACATGATAATGCGTTGTTTTTGTTTTGTCTATTTTTATATTGTTTTTGAAATTTGCTGTTAATATAAAATAGTGATAACATGTATACAAAAATATGGAAATAAAATCAGACGATATTTATTGTTTTGGAAGCATAACTTGAATATAGATCCAATTACTAAAACAATGAAAAGTTTTGTTTTAAAATATTCTTTAATTCGATTATATAGAGAGGTTGCACCTAGGGATTGCAATACTGGGATACCGAATACCGGTATTTTGAGCCATTTGTACAATTTTGTAATACCGTTTTTTCGGTATTTACTAGAAATTTTTTAATTTGTCTCCACTATATGTTTAGGGATCGCGAACATAGCAAAATAGTATACGCTTTTGTTTTTATGTCTCCCTAACGGACGAAATTAATTAGACTGTGGATACAAAGTAGCATCGTACAATCAAGAGAAGTGATTAAGTACTAAAAAAAAGT
This sequence comes from Argiope aurantia, assembly GCA_026543865.1. Classification (NCBI taxonomy): domain Eukaryota; kingdom Metazoa; phylum Arthropoda; class Arachnida; order Araneae; family Araneidae; genus Argiope; species Argiope aurantia. Next base: position 117,351 of record JAPMOR010002304.1, read on the forward strand.
AGTATATGAATCATCCAAGGAGGCGGGTCAAAACTATCCTATTACAGCTCCGAGCAATACTGCACAAGGGCAGGATCCGCAGTCTGATATTCGTATCTGTGAAAAACAAGGTTGTGAAGAAAGTACGTAATATTTCAATGTTTTTTATATTGGTGAATTTGTTATCCACATTATATTCGCATATCATACTTTAGGGTTCAAAATATTTTTCAGATTTATTATATACTCATAAATAATAGCCCATAATAATGAATAAAAATAACTTTAAAGAACATAAAAAATCAGTTGATAATACTTCGGTTTGGTTTCATTATTTATATGATGAAAAGAATATGGTGACACAATATAAAAAGTTCAAGAGTTATTTATTAAAGTGAACGGAGGAAGTACAAGCGGACTCCATACACATTTAAAAACGAAACATGATACAAATTTGTTAAAGAGGAAAGAATCTAATTGCGATGAAGTTAAAAATTTAAGCACTGATTCTAAGCTCAAGCCATCAGGAATTTTAGATTATTTTGAAATATATATATATATTGGATGAAGTTATAAGTAAAATGACAGCATTAGATGCTTTGCCATTTCGAGTGTTTTGCTCTACTGAATTAAGAAAATCGCTATCCGCCAGATGATTTAAAAATCTACCAACATCGAGTAACACTATAAGAAGAACTGTTATAAACTACAGTAATGGTGGTAGCAATTCTTTGAAACACGAGCTAATACAATTAAAAGTAAATGGTGAAAAATTTAGTCTCACATTTGATGAATGGACAAGTGTAAGAAATAGACGCTATTTAAATATAGACATTCATTCAGATAAAAAATTTTGGAATATAGGACTTAAACATGTATCGGGAAGTATGCCAGCCGAAGAATGTGTGGAATTGCTTTAATCTAAATTAGCGAAACATCTATTATCCCTGAAAGAAGATATTGTATCCATAACGACTGATGGAGCAACTGGTATGAAAAAAGTTAGAAAGATGATTGGTGCAAATCAGCAATTATGCTATGCTAATGAAATTCAACTAGGAGGAATAGATGTATTATAACAAAAAATAAAGTGCAGAAGAAACCAAATACTGTGGATATAGAAACTTCAGATTCCGCTTTTAAAGAGAAAGAGAGTGATATTGACAATGAAAATAATGACAATGTAATTGATGAAGAAGATATTGCTAATGAGGATGAAATATTAACCCATCAAGAATTGCTTCCTATAATTTATAAAGTTCGAAAAATTGTTAAGAAGAAATCCAATCCAAACAGCAGTAATTGACTTAAACCTGCAAATTAATTTTTCAGATAGTGAATTCGACTTAATATCCAGAACTGTATCAGCTCTACTTCCAATAAAACTGACTGTTGAGGTATTATGTCGGAAAGATTCTAATTTATTAATTAACAGCTAATGCAACAATAAATTTCATGTTGCAGACACTGAAAGAATAGCACACATCACTATCTGAAGAATTATATATTACATTGAAAAATCTCACAGAAGAAAGGCATACAGAAATAGAAAATGTCTTACGGTATTTACATAATTATAATGATTTTGAAAATGAAAAAGAAGAAAACAGACTAACCAATTCAAATCTGATCAAGTTTATACTAAATTTTCTTAAAACTTTTTACCCACGAGCCTATCCACATTCAGAAGAAATCGGTATAATTATCGAAGATTATGATGACACTAATGTCGATAGTGAAAAGGAATTGTCTCTTGAACAAAAATTAGAATTAGCGATAAATAAAAAAATTTCAACAAACCAAAATACAATACAGAAATCAGCTATATCCAAAACCATCCGGCGAGAAATCGGTTTATTTGAAGATGAGGGATTTAGAGGTAAATACTTGGAAAAAATATATCGCGCGTTGCTAACAGTACCATCAACTAGCGTAGATGCCGAAAGAGCGTTTTCGACAGCTGGTAATTTTTGAACAAAATTATGTTCCAGGCTTAATGACAGTACAATTAATGCATTATGTTTTTTTAAGATCACATTTCAAAAATTTGTAATAGTACCACAGACTCAATAATGATATTTACACTTTTTTGTGATTTAAATAAATAAGATGTTCCTTCACTTTTTTGTGATTCTTTATATACTGTTAGAATTTATAAGTTACAAATTATTTTTTGTGGTATTTACACTCTCTAATAAAACTTGCAAATAAAACAAAGAAACACCTGTGTTTTCCTTCTTTTTCTAAAATTTCTACTACCGGTATTAAAACCGGTATCCCAGTATTAAGATCTAAAAAATACCGAATACTGGTATTGAACTTTTGGTCCGATATTGCAATCCCTAGTTGCACCGAAATAAAATTATATTTTTATTTATATTATAAATTTAAAAATATATTATAAATTTAATTAATATATTATAAATTTAAAAATATTTTTATTTTGTGAATGTTTAAATTAAAATAAAAGTGAATTTTGGGCAATAACATGCTCCACAAATAATGGGGGGAAAACATTAAAATTTTGATGAAAAATTAATTTAATTTTGAACATTTCTTTTTTGTTGAGCTCCTACTACTCAAGAAATAGCAACGTGCCATATGTGGCAGCCCTAACAACTACATTCTTTCCTATGGAGAATTTTGACTTTTTTTTCACCGCATATGATGCAATATATTGGTAGAATGACAATCTGTGAATATTATGCTAAAAAACTCAAAACAAGTGTTCAGAATTCAAAAGAGATTTACGAAAATTGTGCTGAAAATAATAGCAAAATTGCACTATACTTAAAAAAAAAGAAATATAAACTATTTTTTGGGTTGTTAATGATAAATTACTTGCATATTTAAATAGTTCTTCTCAAGACTATATAAGGTTACTGAACTCCAGCGAACGTGTAGATGTGTAGAGTAACTCGTCACTAATTAAAAAAGTACTCCATTTTCTAGATTCTGAATCACTTTTTATTTAAACTTAATAAATTGTTTTAAAAAAATAATTAACTGTTGATTGATTTTCAGAAAACTTATAATTTAAAAGGAGAAAAGGAATATTTTGCAAATTTATTTATATTTTTAGTTGATAAAATGTTTTTCGTATTTTTTATAAGCTAACAATATTTTATAATAAAATGTAAAATTGTAATTTTCATTTCAATAAAGACATCTATTATTTATTCAAAATCCCATGTTCATGCCAAAGAATATTCTGTTTACAATATCGCTAGAAAAAATAAAGCATTTCACGAACAATGAAAACTGTCATTAAAGTTCGACATCATGATTATTGAAAAATAGGGTCAAAATCATCGATTTACTTCAGAATAGAAGCATATTAACACCTATTATTACTTTCTTTAATTTGGTATTAAACCATTCGTGCATCCATTGAATAATTCGATGATGATAGGATATTGTGAATTAGACATTATTATTCGAAACAAAAACAAAGAGTTTCTTAAGCTGCTTAAATATTTTATGGACTGTTCATTGAATCAGAACACCTCATTGCCAAATCAAAAATGTGTCATTTAATTAAATAGTGAAAAAAATTATATACTCAAACGTTAAGTACTATTTGAAGGTAATAAATAAATCGTTTGTTTCATAGATCATTCAGTTTGAATTTCGGCAGATGTTTTTGCGTCAAAATTTTTTTTGGGCTCGATTAGTTTTGCTAGCAATTTAATTATCTTTATAAATTTACAATTATGAACTAATAACTAGAATCAAGTATTTAAATTATAATCGTACATTTATAAGGATAATAAATTTTTTTCTATTTGATGGAAGTTCAATTAGCTTGCAAAAGAAGTGTTTTTGATGTCCTGGACTTTCATACTGAGGATTGGACAGTTTCATTAGTGTAATCCGTTTAATTCTTTCTATCATGCTGTATCTGGCATTATATTATAAAGTTCAGTCCGAAATAATTCGAATTTTATAATTCTGAAAATTGGTATCTATACTATGATAAGACGGAAACTTCTAAATGAGCATGCATTTATTTTTCGATTGTTTATTCATTCAAGCTAATCCATTATTTCGTGAGATATGCCATCTTTTGAGATATCTTATCTGATAATCTATGATAGCTTTGTAAACAACAACGGCCTTTGATTGGTTCAATTAACGTTGTCTTGACCTTTAGAGGTTAATTGTTACTTGAGATGTCATTGTATATAAATTAAAATTCTCAAGTTTCAAGAGCTACATAATGCAGTTTGAAGGCTGAACTTTACATGTATTGCGTCTATTGCCATATTAGCCTTCTATTTTTTGCAATAGAATCTGGAACTCTGTTTAGATTTTTTGTTATACAACTTCCTACAACATGAGTTTCAAAGAAATTAACATGGGATTTTTAAAAATTATTAATAAAACAATTTCATGGATGCAAATTTTTTATCTTACCTACAAATTTCGTAATTCGAATTCAAATTTTTGTATTAGTTTCTGCTCACCTGAAATATAAACTATAATGTAATCTGAAAAATTTGTTAGCAAATATTATTTGAAATTCTATTTTTACAAGCGAAAAAAAAAGGGTTATTTAAAAGAAAATACTTACAGCATATATTAATATTTTCTTTAGTTCTAGTTTAAACTGATCAGTTAATATAATTGTGGCAGAGTTATGAAAATTGTGCATATATCAGGCAGTATTTGCCAATAAAATCTTTTGTTCTTTGAAAGAAAATAAGACTTATTTTCAAGTTCATCCAATGAATGCTATCTCTACTAATAATAAATATGAACGTATATACATTCGTTGGCTCTCTACTGATTCAACCGTTTGATTTACGGTTGTCAATGTACTGCTTGAGTGGGTGGAATACGCACTTCGGAATGGCTTTCTGAAATTTGGCGTTAAAAATATTTTAGGCACATTTTATAACAATATGACTTAACACCTTTTGAAGTAAAATTCAAATCGTTTTCATTGCTACCACTTATATTTCACTCAGGCTTTTTTCCCCCCCATTGTTGATGATCAAAAGCTGAAGATTCGGCTTTTCCATGTTAAGTAGATTTCAGTATAAGGTTACTTAAAAATTTTTTAAAAAATTTAGTTGTACTAATTTTCAACTAATCAGACTACGCATCTGCCTAGGACCTCTAAATTAAAGGAAGGCCGCACGTTGATGGATTAAAAAAATATTATTAGCTTAGTTGTCAAGTAAATAAATTTGTGAAAAATATTAATTCTATATATCATAATATATTAGATGACAATGTTTTGCCATGTATTTTTGAATACATTCCTTTCAGTCTCATCACACTCATCTTAATTATGGCTGCATTTATAAATACCATATATATTTTTAAATAATATTGTGTACAAAACGTAGATGATCATTAATGCGCACGAAACAATTGGTCATCCAAGCTAACTAGTTTATTAATAAGTACATATTGTATTAAAAAGGTATTTTTTATATGTTTCCAAGAAGCACATTTTAATTTTGAAGTTTTTAAAAATTATTTATATTATTTTCGAATTCTTTAATTTTTTATATTTACAATAAATTATAAAAATGAATATCAATTTGTTATTTTATTCCTGAATTAATGTTCTACTTCACTTAATTTGAGTTTTTAAAAAAATTTAAAGAATATATATATATATATATGATTTGGTACGAATGCAAAGATTCTCTTTATAGATTTTTTCACAGTAAGGTTAAGATTGCATGGAAAAAATATGCATAGTGTGTGCCTTGAAGTTCTTACACAATATTCTTCTCCTTGCAGAATATTTTTATCCCTGTCTTCCGGTTTTTTTCGCATACGAAGCAGCCGTTTTAGAATCTTTTTCGCTATTCTTAACGATCAGGAAATGGCTTCTACCGGCATAAATGTTTTCCATTTTACACTTGTATTTAATCCCTCGCAAACGCTTCTAAAAACTCGTTTTTAATGTTCTTTTTTATTGTATTCTTCCGCATTTGAATAACGAGAAGATGTTTTGTTGGTTTCTTGAAGGCCGTCGGAATAATAACACCACTGGCCATTTTCAGCTGCAGATATGAAGGAAGGTCACCATGTCGGTCCATAAAAGACTTCATTATTACCAGTGGTTTACCGTACGTTGACTTCTCTGATTCAGACTCTTTTTTTTCTCTCTCCTTGTAGTTTATAAACCTGTTATTGGATTGTTTCAAACAGATTAGTTTTATAAGACCGCAATAAAATGATAGATGTGCATGCAATGCCCTTGCAAAAGCATTCCCCCCCCTTCGCGAATTGTTTAAGTAAACATTTATTATGATTCGCTGTGGAAAAAGGAGGGGAGAGTCATTTTAAAAATATTTTTAAAGGTTTTTTTTTTTTTGCCCTCATTTTTAATTTTTCGTATACGTAGTATAGAGAAAGTATAATAACCATTAAAAAATTCTAATTCGAGATTTTGACGAATCTCCTCGTTTTAGGCCTCTAGAAGTTCGAAGAAAACATTTTTTGGAAAATGTCCGTTTGTTTGTCTGTGACAAGGAAAACTCGGAAACGCTTTGAGCTAGACGGATGAAATTTGGTATATGGTTTTTATTATAAATTTGTAGATTTATATCAAATTTTGAGCTGTCTATAATTTTACACAGGAGTGGGCATTAACTCGACCGCGATCGACCGGTGTCACCACCCAGACATTTTGGGATGACCGCCTTTATTAAGACCTAAGACGCGCATACCAAACAAAACCAATTATTGCATTCATGTATTACTCATTTGTCAATGTTTATATGGAAGAAATAACTAGAAATATAAATTATATATTCTCCTTATCTCTTAAGGAAAAGTAGGTGTTTCTCCTTCAAAATCACATAATTTTAAAAGCACATTGTTCAGAACCTAAGTTTAACTTTTAGAATCAATTCGGTGAAATAAAGTATCTTAATTTTAAAAAAAGTTGCATTTAATTTAACATCGTTTTTTTTTTGTCTATACCTTTCTTTGTGGTGAATATAATTAAGATAATATATCGTTTCTCTGCTCATAGACAACCACTTAGAATCCAGTGAAAGATTAGCAGTTAGTAATTATATATAGAGATATGGGCGGACATAATGCAGACTAAGTCTTCCACTAACTATAATTACGAGAAGTAACTTTCGATGAAAATGACTTTTTAAAATATATTTTGAATTGTTCGATATTAAATGCATCAGTTGATATTATTATATTTGTGACTATTATTAATATGTTTGTAGTTACGTAAACAAATACGTAACTGCAAACATAGTATTAAATTGTAATAAAAATTGTAGAGCTATTTTTTAGCTTACTATACCTACGCCACTAAGTGGACAACAACACTTTGGAAAAAATTAGAAGTTACCCCTACCCTGGAAAATTCTGCGCACCTCGATTAAACACGATAACTACAAAACGAAGGGTGTTCGCTAGACAACATTCGATACACAGGATTAATATCTACAGTCTATTCCCCTTTCAAATCCAACAAGCGATTGATCGTCTGTTGGTCTTTACTTTCAGAAATTTGTAAACGTGATAACTGAAAGGCAGAATGACCTGAATATATGAAATTTGGTACGAGATTTTGTGACCACAAACGCACTTTTGTATGAAATTTTTGTTTCAATCGGTTGAGAAAAACATAACTAAAATACAAATTCGATTGTTGGATACTATTAATGCATTCCAGAGATTCATCACTAAATAACTCGCCAAGAATCACATGATGGGTTCAGTAAAAATGCTAAATACATACATGCCAGAAGTTAATATTTCGTAGCTAATGTACGCCACTGCTAAATAAGGCGTTCTTTGGCATGCAAAGTTTATTAAACAATATGCGAGAAAGTTTTAGGGGGACCATTCCCACTGGCTTTAATGACAGAATTAACACGTAGGAGTATTTTGTCTCAACTTTTTCGGATACGTACACATTTCTACTAATTGTAAAGATGAATACGTGCTTCTGTCTCTGTACGTGTAGATCCTCTACAGGACCGACCGATCGACCTAGAGCTACCAAACTTAAAACATACATACTTTGGAGTGTGGCAAGAGCACTTCGGGTAGATTTTTTAAAAGTAAGTGAAATATTAATGTTTTTTTTTTCACCATAATTTTGCAATAATCACAGTATAAAATTGATTTTTTTCATTTTAAACTTTAAAAGAATTATCTTTTCTATGATGCTATATTTTTTTTTTATTTTTAATCTTTCTGTTTTTAATTATTTCTTTAAAAGTATTTTAAGCATATTTTAACTTAATATATTTCACTCACAATGTGAAACTCAAATCGTTTTCATTGTTGTTACCAGCACTACATTCTGACATTCTTTTTTGTTGCTGACGATCAAGAAATGCAAATTCGATTGATTTTTTTTTTCTCATTTTGTGTAGATTTTAGTTCAAAGTATCATGTTTTTTAAAAAGACATTTTGAAATTTTATTGTATTTACAATTAAAATTCAATTTCAAAACTAAACAGTAGTGAA
>JAPMOR010002304.1:125899-153564 GCA_026543865.1 Argiope aurantia
ATATAAAAAAGAATCCGGCCTGAAGACTTTTTCAAGGGTCACCCTCAGGCAGGGATTCAAAAAAAGGGATTTTTTCTGTTAAGGAAATTCAGACAATTAAGTCTAATAATGATTCCTTCGTGACCCGAAAATCCCCTGAAATTAGGCCCAAGAGATATACCATTTTATCAGAAAGGAAAACACAAAACGACAAATTAGAAGAAAAACCACTAATAAGTAAAAATACAATAACAAAAAAACAATAAAAACCAAAAAACCATAAAATAACACTAAAGAAAAAACAAAAAGGCAAGAACATACCATCAACAGTCAAGGAAATTTTAATTTTATCGTTTTTTCTTTAGTGTTATTTTATGGTTTTTTGGTTTTTATTGTTTCATATACATTAAGACCTAGTTGCAGAAACTTTTTATTGAAAATTTCAGCAAAGCCGCAAGCCAAGTGGTCTGCCCTTTTTGACAAATTTCGTTCAAAATTATATACACACCAACTATTTAAGTGATAAAACTACGTTTCTAATTCCATTCATCTATCCCGCTGTATTCCGTAAATATTATTTTCAAATTCAGTCAGTCTCAAACGAAAAAAATGCATCAAAATCTCAAAACAGATTTTTTTTAAAATTATAATTGCAATACTTTCTATATTTCTTATAAGAGAAAGTAAAAGTAATTCATGCTTACATGATACATGTAAAATCAACTTAATTTGAAATAAATTGCTCATTGAAAATAAAACCAGCGGGAGTGATCGCCTCAAAACTTTCTCCCAAAATCTCTAGTAAACTTGTCATGCCAGAGAACGCCTTCCATGGTACTGACATACAATATAACTTTCTTAAATTATATAATTAAATTAAACGAATTATTGATTAAAGTTAGTTAATTAAACTAAACAAATTATTAACCTTCAACGTGAATTTAGCATTTTTATTAAATCAATCATGTGATCCTTGGCGAGTTATTTGGCGATTAATCCCTAGCTTGCGGTTAATAATACCCGAAAATAGAATTTGTGTTTTAGACGCGTTTTTTCCAACTAATTGAAACAAAAATTTGGCACAAAACTTTACTTGTAGTCACACAATTCCGTATCAGATTTGATATATTTAAGTCATTGAGCTTTTGAGTTGTATTGTTTACATGTTTCTGAAAATACAGGCCGACAACGCAAACTTTGATAGAAATCTGCAAATTTGGTGTATAGAATGTTTACAGAATGTCAGGGGTGTAGCTCAGTTTTTTTTAGTTATCTTTGTAACAGACAGACAGACGGACATTTTCCAAAAATGAGTTTTTCGAACTCGGGGAGGTCTAAAACGTGATTCTTCAAAATCCCGAGTTCGAATTTTTTGACGATTACTATACTTTCTCTATACTTCGTGTGCGAGAAAGTAAAAAAAGGATTTGGCTGCATAATTTATTGAGAGATAATTTACATTTAGAAGAGACGCTCAATCGCGTTTATTATGAGATATTACTGAAATGACTGTATGCATATTATAGAAATGGGAAATATTACTTTCAATATTGAACTATTATTATCTATTTTTCATGCAATATTTGGGATTGACAGTGTATTTCTATACTAATTAGGAATACAAATGCATTGTACTCTACTGTGCAAAACATTCGGTACGAATATACTTTGGGGAATGGGAATATGTATTTTGGATTGATTTTTTTTAAAAAAAATACTTTAACTGTAATTTTAATTTGTAAAAATTAAGGATTTTTTAAAAAACATTTTTTTTTAAAAATATTACAGAAAAAAAAGATTTTTACAACATTTTAAAATTCCAAAAATTATATTTTAGCCACATTAGTTTAATTGCCGCATGTTTTTCCCAATTTTAATATTAAAATTTAAAAAAATTTAAGTATTTTTTACATCAATATTTTTCTATTATTGCAATGCAATTCAAATTGTTTTATTGTCACTACAAATTGTGTTTTTCAATAACTGTTGAAAAATGAAATACGGAAAAAATGAAAACGAAGATCTTAAAATCTACTTGCTTAATAAAATCGTTTTTAATAATTTGGATTAATTAAGCTGCGAAATTAGTTCAACCATGCGATTTTCAAATAAGAATATTTACTTACATTAATGACTTCTGTAATTCCTATTAATAAACATATTTTTAAAGCTTGGAAGCGAGTTGAATGTAGAAAGTTGTCATCTTTCGATTCAAAACATGCTTCAAAGAGTTATGTTTGCGTTATATTTCTCTATATTTACTTTTTTATCGAATAGAAAAGAATTTAGCTTTGATTTTTACTAAAATTCATTTTGTCGTCTGCAGTTAGCAATTTATCTTGCAGATTATGTTTTGCTGCATAATTTTGAGGTGAAATTTTAATAATTTAAAGCTAAGATTCTCTTCCTTTTAGGATTTTTTTCTTTTTAGATAATGGCTATTGAGTACGAAAATATTTTCTTTGTATATTTATAACAATTATACAAAGAAAATATTAATAATATTTCTTTGTGTGTAAATGGGAAATAGAATTATCAATTCTTATTCCTGTTTTTTTTTTTTTTTTTTTAAGCAAACGATATTTTCATAAAATTAATCTTAACGATATTATTTTACTTTCGAATATATTTCTTTCATACAGAATGAACCAATGTTAATTATTTCTATCTTGAAATACTTATGTCATCATTATTCATAAACTGAATATATTTCGTTAAGAATTAAAAAAAAAATCATTCCATGAATTACTTCTGTATGGATTTTTCTTTTCTGTCAGAAATAGAAGAAAATAAAATGCGTTTTGACATCAAGTTCTTCCAATTACTATTCTGATGAAAGATATGCAGGGATTACGAGTTTCTATTCTGTGTTTAAGTATTCAATTTCTTTTCTGGGTTATTCTTCTTCCTTTTCTCATTTAGGTAATATTTTCAGCCTGTGACCTTAAGTGTTTGTGGAATTTCATACGGCCTGTGGGAAAAGCAGAGTCGATTAGCATGATGTTTCTTCTCAAACTTGTGACCTGGAACATTAGATGAATAGAATAACCACGGAGGTAAACTTCCTTAAAAAGAAATAGATATTACCAGAGCTCTTCCTTCTTGTTGTTGTTGTTAGGTATGGAGAAATAAATTAAACCAAAATAAGAGTACTTTCCATTAGAATCTTTCTTTAATAAGCACGTGAAGAAAAATTTTAGCAAACGATGCTTTTTATAAGTAATTAAAATGAAATGGAAAGTAAACATCTGAAAATTGCTAGTTGTTTAGCTGTTTATATTCCATTAAAGAGAGAGAAATTGAGAAAGGTTTATTATTTTGAAAGAATTTTATTTGTTCATTGTTAAATAAATAATGAAAATCATAGCATTTAAAGCTTTAAATAGTTTTCAGGATGATTATTAGTAAATGATTAGCTAAAATCATTTCCATCTTTATATAAAACAAAAACTATGTTTAAATTGTTGAAAGTACGCTATATAAACATTCTGAATGTGTCTTAAGTATAATTCCATAGTTACTGCTAGAATTAATCAGGTAATTTTATTTCATTAAATCCATGGAAAGTTTTATTGGAGAAATTGTTAAAAACAATCCATTGTTTATAATAATAGCTTACATCATAAATTTAAGTGTCAACATTCATGTTACATAAATTATTTTCATACTTATTTAGACTGTCATATAACTGCAATGCCTATAAAATCTATATTGTGATTAATGCAAGTATTGTATATAGCGTTAAATAAAATAATAATTAGATTTAAACATTCTTAGTGATATTTAAAATAATAATTTCCATAAATAAGTGAATAATTTTAACAAACAGTGTACAACATTTTGAATGCATAGTTATCTCATAAAGCTTTAATACACAAACAATGTTCAAAAAATTTTAAGAGTGAAATATTGATCGCATTTTTGATAGAATATATTGTACAGTCGCCAGTAAAAATAATAAATAACTGTAACCACAAATATTGAAAATAAAATTTGCCATTAATAATATTAATTACGATTAATAATTTAATATTATATTAATAGTAAATTCAAGGAATCAGTGGATATTTTAGAATTACCATCGAATTCAAGTTAAAAATGCTCTAATTATCCAATGTCCACTCTGGATTTCGTACCGATTCGAGCTCTTTTATTTTTAATTTGATCAAGGTTTTTTTTAAAGTATTGCTTATCATTTTTTCTTGGTAAAAATATGTGAACTCATCTTTATCTGTGTAATATTCAGAAGTTATTAGAATACTTTTCTTAATATTTAGAAATCGTAAAGACATTTTTCTTTTATAATTTCTGCTTGTTTCAGAAAATAGCTCAGAAACATGGAATAGTTAAAACTGCAATATACTTTTCAAATTATTCTTTACAAATCTGATTTCATTCCTTTTTTAATTGTCGATTTTATTTATTTATTTGAACCCGCTGGTCGCCAAAGGCGGCTAGTACTTATAATAAAGCTCAGTGTGTGTGTGTTGGCGCTCTACAGGCCAGACCATTCAACCTACAGCTACCAAATTTGACACGTGTATACCTTGGAGGTCGGGAATGTGCACCTGGGGGTTATTTTTTCGCATTTTTAATTAGAATTTTATTTATTTAAACATTAAGCTAAATTTTGGCGTGTTTCTGCTATAACTTCCGAAAATATTACCGCACAAAAAAGATTTTTACATGAAGTTAAAGATTAAAATTTTATCTTTTAAATGATACCGATGTTTTAACCTTAAAATTCAATTTCTATTTTTAATGAATTTTTAAATAAATATTTTAACTATATTTTTCCAACAATTTTTTTCGTACAAAATATAAATAAAATTTAAGCTGTACGAGCACGTTTCGCATTCATGGGAAAGAATTAGCTTTTTTCAAAGTGTTGACATCACATAGATTAAAGCTCCAGCTAAAAATAAATTAAATCTTTTTGGAAATGAAATCTGCAAAAATATAATTTTCGGCACGTGTCTGTAGGAAATGAAACAAATAAGAAGTATTATTTTTTCTAAAAAATAAATTCAAGAAAAATTATTTTATGATCTTTTACACTCTCTATATTATTAATCCAATAAATCAGTTTAATTTTAAGGCAAGTTTTGTTTAATATGAACAGGATATCCATTCAAATCAGGGCCACACAGCTAATTTGTAAACCTTTAGTAAGACACAGATCTGCTAAAATGGTCTACATGGAAAATGATTTTATTTTATGTAACTTGGTTCAATAAATGCTCTAATAAATAACGAATTTTTGATTTTACATAAAGCTTCTGCTGTGGAAATCACGAATAACAAAATGTTCCTGAAACACTAATATTTAAATAAAAAGAGTTAATTTCCAATTAACTAAATCAATCACTTAAACTGATTGATTTGTGAAAATTTGAATATCACTATTCAATAAAAAAAGATAATTTTAGATTTTCCATCGATCGTTTCAAAGAAAATACGCCAATCAGGGTGTAGGTTTCTCAATATTAATTGACCTAAGATTATGAAAAGGTTGGTTTTTCTAAATTTTTAACATTCAAAACTTTATAAATAAGTCTTAGTTGATCGTGGAAAATAGAAACATTCATTCATTTATTTAAAATTTGGTGTGTCCAGAATATTTCTCAGAATATACCTTACTGCATTAAATTTAGACTTCATAATTTTTTGAATATATTTATAGGCCGGAACAAAATATTATTATTGATTTCATTTCAATCCTATTGAAAGCAAAACTAAAAACTGAATTTTATGCTGAATCTGAGAAATTTTTGTTGAATTATTCTTTGAGATATTACATAAATTATGAAAAATATTTTGTAGTTCACATAAGACTTAAATACCGAGCGATTCTGTTTGCAATACTCATATTCAATAATAATAATAATAAATAAATAACAATAAAGATGATAAATAAAATAAAACGCTTAATTTTATTAAAAAATATCTTTATATTAATTGCAATTTCATCATTTCCACTTTAAATTAAAGTTGAAATTTTATCGGAAATGACAACAAATTAGCAAAATATATATAGTAAATTGAACGAAACGATCTAAACAACAGTATAAGTTTGGTATGACTATCAAAATTTGAAGATTAAAAATGTTTTGTTTGAAAATCTATTAAGAGACCAGTTACTTAAAATATTTAATTTAAAATTGTAGCGAGCGGTAATACTGGCGAACCGGCTGGTCGCCAAAAGCGGCGAGTATCTAATAAAAATAAATAAGTAAAATTATTCTATCTTAACGATAACAAATTCTAAAATTTAACAATTTGATTGTTGAATTTTATTCTGTTTAAAATGCAGTTGCTGCAACAACAAAAAAGTACATAGTGTTTTAACGAAATTATGAAGGTGTAATTTTTTATTTTAAATCTTGTTGATTGCAACATATGTCTCGTATATCACAAAATCTGTCGGCGTACTATAGTTTCCAATTCGTCCCAGACAATTTTGATTAAAAAAAAGGGACGGAAGATAAACTAAATGATTCCATGTTAATAGAAAGAACATATCAACTCAGCATATCAGTTACTTAAGGTACTGTTACACTTGCTTGCAGAACGCCATGCATCAACTGCTATCGCCCTGTCTAGGAAGATTCAAGCAACTTCTGTTATCTATACCACTCGTTCGACATGCTGTCTTTCCTTTACAAATACCATACTGCGGTACTTCCACCAAAACTATGCCAGAACTGACAGTGACAGATGTTTCCGTTGTTTTCCCCCCAGCAATATATCCTTTCTATCCTCCCCCCACCCAAAAAAAAGAATGTTAGGAAAACGAATAAGCAATTAGTTACCGGTGACTTTTGACTGTACCAGCTGTATTTGTTTGGTGGGGCTGAGAGGATGTGAAATCCCCCAGAAATTTACTGCTGATGAAAAATCAAACATTGTGTCACCTCGTGTTTGTGTTTGGAAAGGTGATTGCATTCGAAGAATGCTACTACAAATGGAAATGGAGTAAGATAAAAGAATTGGACTAACTTGTTTTAGGCTTAGTGAACAAGATGGCCAGATATTGAATGAATCTTTTCGAATAAATATTTGATCCAATTATTTGATTGTATAAAAAGATGAATAATTTCAGGTCATATCATGATTTAATAAAAAAACATTATTAAAGATCAAAGAAATGTGAAATCTTAACATTTTGAATATATGAGTTTTTCTTTGTTCATCTGTTTTTATGATTCGATTTAATAATAAAGCATGAAAGTATGAATTATTTCATTTTATGTTTATAAGGATGAATTATTTCAGGTCATATCATATGATTTAATAAAAAACGTTATTAAAGATCAAAGAAATTTGTTAACAGTTTGTGAAATCTTAACATTCTGAATATATGAGTTTTTCTCGGTTCATGTATCTTTTTGTTTTAATTTAATATTAATTATCTGAAATATTATAAAAAAATGTGCCACTTACAATGATTGCAACTTTGAAACACTATTCATAAAAAAAAATTAGAAAATGTAATATACTTATTTATTTATTTAAGAAATTTTATTTTTAACTATTCCCTTTAAGAAAATATACTTGTTTCTACCAGAAACACCATTAATCCAGCGCTTAGCTAAAAAGAATTATTAAAAATTTGTTCCATATAAATTTGTTTCTTGGAAATTCTTTAATTCACTTGCATACATAGATTTCTGTTGTGATGTTTCTTTCCCGTACTGGATTCTTAACTTTTCTATACTGCATCGTTTTTGAAGAATCTTGTGTTCAACCTATCAAAGAATAGAATGGACGTTCCCTTTTGTAAAATCATAAAAGAACAGTGATTTTGAAAAAACAAGAACTTTTTAAGTTAATTTCTGACAAATAAATAAATAAATACTACAAACATTTTGATTCTTTTATTATGTCTTACACGTAAACTTTACTTACAATAATTTAAATTTGTACAAATACTTTATGGATATATTTGGTTGATATATATGATTATCGTATTTTTATTCAGTGTGAATTTTAATAATTCTACAATTTTGAATACAAAAGCTTCTCTGAGTCTAACTAGATGTCACTACCAATGCATGTAATAAAGAGAGACATAAAAGAAAATTGCTTTGTGTAATTTCTATTCTCTTCATAAATTTCATGTAAACGCCGTATTAAACTAATGATTGAATATTTATTGTGTTTATGTGGTGAAAATACAGCACTTATTCTATAGAATGGTCTTAACCATTCATAAGTTAGAAATGCTAGTTATTGCTTATCAATATCCAACTGTCACTTGATGCATAGCAATGACCACCTTATTTTTTAAAAATTAATACATGGAATTTCTGTATTTAACATATTTGATTAGACTTAGTCAGCCCCACCAAAGTCGTAAATAATTCATTTTCAAGTATAAACAAAGGAGCACTTGAATCTGTATCTAACGAATTCTCTGCATTGTGCTATCATGCTACCTATGATGATCCTCTTTTTGAAAAAATTATCCATTGAATACTTTTCTAAAGATCTTTTTAATAATAATATAAAAAATGTTTGCAACATCAACAATTCAAAAGTTATTTCAGTTCAAACTGATTAAAACTAAAAATCTTAAGGGAATGTAACAAACAACATTTTGGAATGCACAAGAAATAATACACACTATTATTTTAAACGAGAGTACATATTCTAGTAATAATATAAATAATGCGCTTAAAATTGGTAATACGATTTAATTTTCTTAGAGAAAAGATAAAATTTGAGTTCGACGGAACAAATATTGTAGCATATTTTCTAAAATGGCGAAAGAACTGCTCGGAAATGATGTTGTTCTATTCTTAACAAGAATTTGGTCAGCGTTTTATAATTAATTAATTTGTGATTTGATAAGTGCAAAGACTTCAGAATTTTTGTATTTCTTTAACTATAAAATTCTTTTTAGAATAAGAATTTTTATAGTGTTGATTTCTTTCAGAATTTTGCATTGAGGGAAGGGATACCAGCCTAGTAGGAAATAAGGAAGGTTAAATTTGTAAATATGAAGGCGAGAAGATATGATTCCTGGAAATTCACGCATGCGCACAAGCGCTGAAGTGCTCGACCTTTTTCTCTCGAGTACTTGCTACTGTGCAATTTCTACGTATGCGTGATCCTACTGTAATGGCCGAATGTAAATCTTACTTTATGAACAATATTTCACAAGTTTCGATTCAATTGTAAATTATATGACAACCATATAAGTTGAGTTTATTGCTAAAAATGTCTGAATGGCAGCTAGTAACGTGTAGCTGTTAAAGCAATGTTGAAAAGCAGTCGTTGAATACATTGTCTTTGCAATACATAGATAGCCGGGAGTTAGGGGTAAAGTATGAAAAAATTACTAATTAATTTATTATCTAGACTCTAGCCGCCTTTAGCGACTAACTTGTTCGCCCAGATTATTGACTTTTTAGGCTATTAACTAAACATAGAATGATTAACACTAAATTAAGAGAAAATGCATACATTAAAAAAAAATTCGCACTTTTATTGATATTTCTATAAAAGATTAATCTGTTTACTTCAAATTAAAATAGCATTTATATTACGAAATTAAAGCAGAAGCGGAAATGCTGCTACGAAGTTAATAATTAGCAAGAGCTAAAGAATGGTTTGATGGATGAACTTTAACTCCATCATAACATTTAAAAACACTGCATCATCAAATAGATTAAAAATATTATTAAAATTAATAGAAAAATTGTACGGAAATAAAATTGATATTATTAAAAAGTATTTTTTTTGTTTTGTTTTTTAAGATAATACAAAGTTTTTGTTTTTAAAGACAATTTTTGCAAGATAATTGTTTTGGAGGCATGAACATCAATCTAGTCAAATTATATTGATTACTTATCTGGCGACGGTTAAGCCTAACTTTGCGTTCGATTAAGCTTTCTATTTAAAGCTTATTTCTTGATTAATTTTTATCTTCTTTCTGCTAATTCAATGGACTTCTCAAAGACATGACAAACACCCTCCAGAATTTTTCTAGCAATATTTTGTGCCTCCATTAATTACTTAAACGCAATATTGAACTCAATGCAGCTGTAAATACGGTCAAGGAAGAAGTTTGAAATTTTTGCAATGTTTTCATACATTTGATTGTTGCCATTCGACAATAAATAATAAGAGCAATTTATGTGCCACATTCTATGCAACGCCAAAAGAATATCTTCTAAAGTATAATATTGTCTATTAATGATAAACTATTAAAGATAAAGTATAATACAGTCGACTAAAATTTTTATAATATTTTGTTTATATTTGGCTTTTGCCATTCAACAATAAGTAATAAAAGCGATCTGTGCCACTAAGGTAGCGTTTTAGATATAGTAGATTCTACGCAACTCCGGAAGAATCTCTTTTAAAGTATAAAATAATCTATTAATGACATTCTTATTGTCACGTGACAATGTTTGTGATTTCCAACACTCATCTAAGACGAAGAATTCCTCATTTGCATTTGAATCTTCGTTCCAAAATGACGAAATGTGAAACTGAATTTCTGAAGAATTTCGTGTCTTTTCTAGAAAATTTTTATGTGACCTCTTTTAATAGCATTTGCCATTCTATATATTGTCTAGACATTATAAACAATCTCTTATTAAATCCAGTCATTGTACATGAATCAGTTGTTTGTTTATTAATATTATTACTATGAAACTTCTATGACTGTATCTTCAATCTTATTTATGTATTTATTAAATATTTTTCTTTACCGTGTTCATCTTTGTGAACTATTCACATGATTGTATACATATTTAGATTTTTTTCTCCTTAATAAATTTCGTTTTTATCTTTCTTTCTAACTTTTATTGTATCGAAGTCCACAAATCTGCCATGAAAAATTCCAGAACACACACACGCACACAAAAGAATAGAAATCAGTTATAGGTCAAGTTAATGTATGGAATATAAATGGAAAACACGAAAACATTTTTGAAAAAAATCATGCATTTCATATTTAGAACTGCGTATAAATTTTTGATATCATCTTAATTAAAACGAAATGAATGAAATTATAGAAATGGAAAACTGATGGTCAGTACTGATAAACCTCGGTGATGATGAACACCTTATTTATATTCAAATTCCTTTGCCTTCGAAAAATGAATTAATTCACAATGAATAAATAAGAAACATAGTAACATAAATTTGTGTGATGATCTATCATAAACACATTGTTGAAACATGAGGATAATATGAATTTCTTACAAATCTCTTAACCCTTCAGCACATACACTTTTTTTTTTGAGCATTTGGGGTCATTTTGACCCCAAATTATCAGGCACTTACTCTTTATATTATTGCTATTTGAATAAAAAAAATGTTATCAGAATATATGAGTATTTTTTCATGAAAATGTGCTCTAATTAAAGCAAATGCAATTTTTAATATGGAAACCCAAAATTGAACCTAGCTCCTTTTTTCTATACTTTTCCTGCACTCATTTCTTTTTTCCCTCTCCATTTAAATAAAACTTATTATTTTTAATTTACGTGAATGTTTTTTCTGTATAAAAATATTTAAAGAATAAGAAAAAATTATATTTTACATACACTTTACATTTAAAATTTTTTATGGAAAATGAGGCTTGAAAACAGAAATTCGAAAATTCATAACTTTTGTCTTTCATTTTTATATACCTACTCAAAAAAACATTTATCATTCCTCATTCAGAAAAAAATAAATTTTTAACTTTAAAAAAATTCTTAGACAATTTATTTATATTATATAAGAATAAATTTTATATAAGGATATGCTACTTTTTTACACGAGCAGGAAAAGATTCGATCAGGTTTTTTAGAGTATTTAAAATCTGCATTTTACTCCAACCACTTTCCAAAAATTCATCAATATTTCATGAATCTGAACTATCATCATTTTGTCTATTAGAAGGAAGATTTGCGAGAAGAATCTCTGAATCTCTGCTGTTCACGTTCGTACGCTGTCATAGCTACAACATTATAAAAAAAAAAATCTGAAACGCTAGCAAATGCAGGGGTCATTTTGACCCCAATCCTCCTGTAAAAAAAAAAAGATATATTGCTTCATTCCTTTTTGTTCTTCTAATCTTCTTCCATCTTCCCTATGAAGGTATAGGAAGTAACAGATGTAAACTTTTATAACTTCCTTGAATTTATAAACAAAAGAGAAAGGGTGGGAGTCAAAAAGACCCCGTGCGTGTGCTAACGGGTTAAAAGAATGTTGACAGCCTTTGTAAATTGATTAAAATATAATACAATTCATTTAAGAATTTTGAATGAAGAATTATTATAATAAAAGCAGTATAAAAGAAATACTGCACTTCAAAAGAAATATAGCTAGCCGAATAAAAGATGATTAAAAAATTGTTAAAACTCATTTGAGAATTTCGAATGAAAAATTAACACAATATGAGTATCTGCAGCTATATACTCTAAACAGATCTTTTTGTTAGCTCATGATTAGCTTTGGATGCCTTTTTTCCGAACGATTAAAACCAAAATGTGACACAAATGTACATTTGTAATCACAAAATGGCGTACCAAATTTGATATATTTAAACCACCGCGTTTCTGAATTATCACATTTACATGCATGTGAAAGCACGGACGGACAAACGTTCACTCGATTCAGACAGATTGGTTCCGAATCTAATATGATATACATTTTTGAAGTTTAACTTGCGTACTAATTTTTATATGTCTAACTCTTTCTGTTTTCTAGTAATCGCGTTCATTTTTCTCTGACTGTAGGACGGACTTTCTTAATATGGATTTCCTTCATTATCTGATCGGCATCTTCAAATATGGTCTCAGTTTCATATATCAAATTTCATCTGTCTAGCTCAAAATCCATACATTATTTAATCTAACAAGGATTTCTCTCATTATTTGATCGACACACACACACACACACACACACATATATATATATATAGAGAGAGAGAGAGATGAAACACAATTTGGCAGTTGCCTGGCAGAAAGAAGAGTTTTAGAATTTTTATTTATTCCATCCCGGGAGGCATAATTCATGTACAGATAAAAAGCATTAAGCAATACATGGATCTACATCACGACACAAGAGCAGAAGAACAAAAGTGACTGAAATTTGTCTTTCTGTGGTTTTTACAATGAGATTTCGATAGTGATATGTTTGACACGTATAGACTTAAGAAAGGGAGATTTAGGTATCTTAAAAAGAATGTGCTAAGCATTAAGGCTTTCTATCTCTTTATTCGGAATGTGAAAACCTGCTGATTAAAGCAATTTTACAAAGCTCGTGTAGCATTAATTAAATAAAAAAGGCTGAATTGGACTATAAATTACGAGGACATTTTAGAATGAAGTTAATATGTGTTAAATTAAGATAAAAATTACTAAATTAATCAAGATTTAAATTCGATTAAGATATATCATTACATATATATGGTGTAAGGTTCATATACCAATGTCATCTGTCTAGATCAAATCGTTTTTGAGTTATATTCTCCGACATATTCCAAAAATGTATCTTTCGAACTCAGGGAGGTCTGAAACATGGGGATTCGACAAAATCTCGAATTCGAATTTTTTAACGTTTACAAGTTTTTCACTTACCATACTTCGAATTTGAGAAAAGGAAAATCCATGAAAAGAGTGTCGAATAAGAGTTAATCTCCATAGGACTGTGTTTGTTCTCAACCGGAAAACGAAAAATGAATTTCACACAGAGAAATTTCCAGGCGGAAATTCTCGTGGAGTTGTCTTCCTCGAGCAAGGCGCTGGCGAGGTGTCGATGTCAAGAAAAATCAATACTCGAGTCGCTTTTCTGACGGTTCCAGTAGCAAAGCTCCTATCAGTATCCATCCAATCGGTCACCACAGCTCGAGGCGAGAGGTGCATTTTAATGACTTGTTTCTGAGGACGACTGAAAGCAAAAGGGGGGGGGAGGAGAGTGCTGGAACAATCCTCCCTCAATGCTGTTTTTTTTTTTTTTTCACTTTAAAAAATTCCTTTTTAAAAGTTTTTTTTTTTTTTTCCCCCCCCCCCCTTTTTTCTTTTACTTTCTCTTGTATATGTAGTACAGAGAAATCGTTTAAATATTCGAACTCAAGATTTTGATGAATCTCTCATGTTTTAGACCACCCTGAGTCCGAAAAACACATTTTTGGAGAATGTCCGCCTGTCCGTCTGGGCCAAAGATTACTCAAAAACGTTTTCAGCTGAACTGCTGAAATTGGGTATACGTTTGCGTCAAATTTGCAGATTTCTATCAAAGTTTGAGCAAAATCCCTTCAGAGGAAGTCTGTCTGTCCGGCTGTTCGAATATAAGTTAACACGATAATTATAAAACGAAGAGGGCTAGATGGATAAAATTCGGCACACTCCTTTAACATCTATAATGTGGATGCCAGTCAAATTTTGAACAAAATCCAATGAGCGGTTGACCGTCTGTCGGTCGTACTTTCAGAAACATGTAAACGCAATAACTCAAAAACGAAATTAGTTAAATATATTAAATTTGGCATATTATTTAGTGACTAGAAGTGTAACTTTGTGTCAAATTTTAATTTCAACCGATTAGAAAATTGCATCTAAAATACTGATTCGATTTTCGCCTATTATTAACCACATGCCAGGACTTAATCGCCAAAAATCCTGCCAAGAATCAGTCGGTAAATTCAGTAAAGATGCGCAGAGATTAATATTTCATAACCATTTTACGAGAATATCTTCCTAGGTATTCTCTGGTATAGCACCTTTATTAAAGAAGATGCGAGAAAGTTTAGGGGAGATCACTCCCACTGGTTTGTATATACACCTTACGCGCATATGCGGGGACCTTCAAAATAGAAATCTGAGCACTTACAGAATTCACGGTCTTGCGTGGCGTTCTCAATTTTATATGGAAGAGAAGGAGATAGCATACTTATTAGAAAATAGGCGAAGCAGTTTCAGGGGGACCATTCCTGCTGATTTGTATATGAAGTGTATAGAAAACGCATGTGGAATCGTTCGAAAATTCGACTGTGGAATTTTGATGAATCCCACAACGGGACTTCCCTATATGAGAAAAAAAAATCATTTTTGGAATTACATCAGTGCCTGTCTATGATAATTGAGAACGTAATGGGCTAGATTGATGAAATT
This sequence comes from Argiope aurantia, assembly GCA_026543865.1. Classification (NCBI taxonomy): domain Eukaryota; kingdom Metazoa; phylum Arthropoda; class Arachnida; order Araneae; family Araneidae; genus Argiope; species Argiope aurantia. The sequence continues at coordinate 140,995 of JAPMOR010002304.1, forward strand.
TGGTGTTCAGTTCTTGCTCAAAACTTTTATGTATGTGGCAAATTTTAAACACACCTGGAAACAAGAAGTGATACGTTACTTAATTTGTTTTATGCACGCATCGAATTTTCGCTTCTCAAGCGTATTAGCTAAACTCAAGCCATTTTAAGACGCTCTAATCCGTTTAAATAAGACTAATAATCAATAAAACCTCACTTATTTTTTGACTATTAATTTGGATTATTAAGAAAGTGTATTACCGAGATCGATAGTGTTATCTAATGAGATAGTAGAGAAAATAGAAGAATTAATGAATTAACACAATCTTTTTTTTTTTTTTTTTTTTTTTTTTTACTAAGCTAGAGATGAAAGTAAAAAAAGAAAGGAAAAGCTACTTAATGTATTCCCCGAGGTTAAAAACATGAATTGGAATGAAAGTTCGCATTTATTTATTGCAGTATTAAAAAAATGGGTTAGTTATTATTTTCAGAGATATCTTTATTTTGTTTCAGTGTCAATTAGAAACCTAATTATAGCAAACTATTGACATGCAAGTGACAATTATTTATGAGCATTTAAAAACTTTAAAAGCATTTTCTGAAGAACTAATTTTTTCATAGTTCTACTGTATTTGTATCGTCATATCTTAAAAATTAATCAAGATACCTTAATGAAATTTGTAATTAGTGCTCGTTATGTTATGCAATATGTAATGAACTGTGGATTTGATGTTTAATGCCCTAGAAGCGGAATTGTGATTGTTAACGTAAATATTGTTGAAAAAAATTCCAAAATTTCAAAGATAATTTCATATATCACACAAAAAAAACTATTTTTGAATGTAATTCTAAGATAACAGTTAGTTACACTCTAAAATGTGTTACACATGTAACGTTACAAAGAATAATGAAAAACTGTAACCACTTTTTTTCTCTAGAACAATCCTAGTTCTTGTAAATAAATGTTAAAATTTGCATAAAAATATGCTTCTTTTCAAAAAGTACCTATGAATTTAAATAACTTCATTTTTATTCATCGTTTTATCCGGATATTAATAAAAAAAACATCATATAAACGTTAAAATATTTTTTTGAAAAATCTCCTCTGAATGTAGACGGATACTTTAAGATATAATGTCACATTTTCTATTCACTTTAAAAGGAAATATCTATACATAGTATAAAATAAAAGCGTCTGTATATTTAAACCAGGAAAACTCGAGACATAGTTAGCTGATATTGGAGATATTTGTAACATTTTGTAGGGCATATATTGGGGAAGATTTCAGTATATCGAAATCGTGTCAAAATAAAAAAAGGAGTTTTATAATTGCGATTTTAATTATTTTCTTACTACGATTCGCGCATGTGTAATACACTTATCCTCCCATGTGCGAAAACTTGAAATTGCGCATGCGCAAATAGCAAGAGCTATGGTATAAATATTCGATACATTCTTTGTTTATATCTGATTTTCAACAGCGATTCAAGACTCATTATGCCCCAAAAATTAACTGACATGGGAGATGTTTTTTTCCATTTTGTAGGTCATTTATTGGGAAAGGTTTAATTATATTGAAATCATATAAAATGAGTTTTAAAATTGAGATTTTAATTATTTGAAGGACAAACGTTTCACACTGCTGGAATTGACCTAAGCGAAGTTTACACTGAAATATTACCAAGCAAGCTGAATTTTATTTTTATCAAATTATTCATAGTTGATAAACAAGTGTGGAACTATGGGTAAAATGAGTTATTTGTATATTTTAAAATTTCAAAACAGCTTTTCTATTGTAATTTCTTAGTGTATTTTTTTGTCTATGAACATATCATATTTTTACATTTTTAACAGCCTAAATATTTCGGAACAGCTTTAATATACAGTCATTTTCATCAAAAAAAAAAATTATCGCCAAATTTTAGCGAAATGGCAGAATAAATTGCCAACCTCGCAAGGCGCCAAATGATTGCATATCAAATCTTAACCAATATTTCTAAATGTGTGCAATAAAAAAGGGTTTTGTAGTTATTTTTGATTATTTCTAAGTATATTTTTATGTTTGTTTGATGTTGCGTGACATGCCCATGTCATATCGGATGGAGGTAGACTTAAGTATAAAACTAATTTTTTCTCTTGGGCGTTATGACACGGGCACTGCTAGTTTTATATATATTTGAAATATATATGAAATATATATATATGAAAAGATATATGAAGGAATTTTAAAAATAAAAGTTGTGCTTGCATAAATATATAAATGAATTAATTTTACCTTGAAATACATTTCTTTACGTAATAGAAGATGAATTCAAACCCTTCGTCTAGCATTTAAAGTGGATCGGAACCACAATCATTTGATAGAAATGCTGTGCACGTGTTCGCCAACGAATGGAAATTCAAGAAAAAGAACGCTGGCAATGCGTTCGTATATTATAACAAATCAGATTGCAAGTCCCTCCGTTTGGAAGGTGAAACCACACAAATTTCTACGTCAGCATCCAAATCGGTATCGGGCGATTTATATAACGATGCAGAAAACTGAATTTATCACAAATTGCTATTACATTTCTTAATCTGATTTCCTCGCCAATAATGCTGAAGTAACGTATAATGCTTTTCAGTTATTGTGCTTATTTACATGTGCTGCTTTATCATTCTTTTAGTTGAAAGTATTAAAAACATTTATTTTAATACAAAAAATCTTGGCTACAATCAAACATTCTGAAAAAACTGTGCAAAACATTGAAAAAAAGTGTTATTAGTTGATATTATTGTGTAATATTTTGCTTCTAAAAAGATGTAAAAGTGCTTTTCTTTGGTTTAGTTCAGTTATATTAACGTCCCGTTTTAAAGCATCACTAGGGTATTTTAGGAGGGATCTCGTAATTTCCAACCATGGTCAGATGACGAAGACGACAACGAAGTTGTATGTGTGTGTGCTTTCCTAACTTTGGCAGCCTAAAACGTGGGGATTCGTCATTCGGAGTCACGATTACAAATTTTTGAGTAGAATTATTTTTCTATACTCCGTAAACGAGAAAATAAAAAAAAATAATATACAGTTTGGTACTTTTAAAATTATCCTCTCACTTGCTGCTAAGCTATTATCTTACAAATCTTCAAATGCTTTCTTCTTTTTTTATTATTATTTTATTTGGTTTTTAATCTAGAATCCCAAATTTCATTAATCATTTTTTCGGCTAAAGTAAGAAAAAAAAAATCTAATGAGAACAACAGATATAAGCAAGTCTAGTTTTCTCTCAACTTTTTTTATATAAACTTTTTTGGCTCGAAGGCTTCCTTTGATGTTGCTACAGATATCATCTGATCACCAATCAAGTTCGAACTTCTGCTTTCATCAGTACATCACACGACCTTATTTGACGCCATTTTTTTCCAAGCGGAAATTAAGTTTTCCGCATGGTCTACCCTCAGGTTATTCCTCCCTGGGCAGTGGAAATACAATCGAGATTCGCTCGATCATTTATTATTATTCATCTCCAATCAGTTTTTGGTGTTTATACACTTCCAGTTTTGTTCACCGAGAGCAAAGTGAGGTTTTTTTTTTCATTCGTTTTTCATTATTTACTTTCGAACCCAGCAGCATTGAAAAGAGGTGATTATTTAGGGGGAAAGATTCATGCGGAGAAATGCAAACTTGAGAAAGAAAACTTTTGATTTTTGATTCCTCTCTCTCTCAAATGCATTAGGGTGTCCCAAAAGTTTCTTTCTCATCGCACCATGAATGCCCTTATTTTGCTCTGCTTGTGCAAACATGCAGGCTTATATCTATTAGCCGTCTATGTTATCGGTTTCAGTCGTACCAGAGCTCTTTTAGAGTACGTTTCGTTTGTGCCACAGTGTTAAGACTTCCATCCACGCGTTAAGCATGGGTAGCGACATTTACGACATTAAAGAGGCTTGTCACTGGAGACAACACTTTTTTTTATAAAAATTTATATTAAAATGTGCATAAAAGCGCACTTAGTGTAAGGACAATAGATCTTCAACTGGCGCAAAGCCGGGACTACATCCCAAAAAAGTTCTTTTGTCCATTTGGTGGGATTGGAAAGGCGTAATTTTCTGCGAGCTCCTTCCTCAAGGAGAAACAAAAAATTCTATGAAAGACTGTCATCAACTGGACTGCCAGAGGGAAAAAAAAAAAAAAAACCCGGCCGGAATAAATGAACCGATGAGGCGTTGTTTTTTATCATGACAACGCATATTGCAGTAGCCGTAAGAGACAAGCTCTTACAGTTTGATTGGGCTTTTTCCCGCATCCCGCATACTCCCCAGATCTCGCTCCATCTGATTATTACTTCTTTCTGTCCTTAAAAAATTCTCTTCGCGATAAACTCTTTAAATCCATCAGCGAAATAAAAGCGCATCTTGAGGATTATTTCTTGTTCAAAACGAAACAATTTTGGAAAGAAGGCATAATGAGACTTCCTGAGAGAGGGAAGAAGGTAATAAATCAAAAGGGTTCCTATATAACAAAATAAATAATATCTTAAACAGTAAATATTGTGTATTCATTTCATATTAGATATGGGAAAGAAACTTTAGGACGCCCTAATATATATATATTACAAAAGTATAAAAATAAAGTAAAATGGAAAAACAAAAAAACCAAATAAAAATATTAAAAAAGATTAAAAAAGGAAGAATCCGGCCTGAAGACTTTTTCAAGGGTTACCCTCAGGCAGGGATTCAAAAAGGGATTTTTTCTGTAAAGGAAATTCAGACAAACGTCTAATAATGATTCCTTCGTGACCCGAAAATCCCCTGAAATTAGGCCTAAGAGATATACCATTTTAACAGAAAGGAAAATACAAAACAACCAATTAGAAGAAAAACTACTAATAAGTAAAAATACAATAACAAAAAACACCAAAATACCAAAAACAGACAAATTAAACACAGAAGAAATAATGAAAAGGTAAAAAATATAACGAAAAGGCAAAACATACCTTCTAACAGTCCAGAAAATCCCAAGCTATCGATTGTGATTCCCGCCCATTAAAAACAAAGCTAACGGCAATTTAGGTAAAAATTGTAAGCTCGCAGCGCCACCTATTGAGTGAAAAAAAGCAAGGAAAGTTCTAATTTTTTATTTAAGCCAAAAGGATTAATCCCAAACCATACCTTGTTTAATTAAAAAATTGACATTACAGTAATTTTTGGGAAATTCATTTTTAATTAAATTATTAATGAGGTGGTTTGATGCTTCAATATAGGAGTTTTTATTATTGCAAACCTTTTTTATCCTGTTAACTTGTGAGAAAATTAGATTTTTGAAGATTTTAGAGTTTAGATTGGAATGGTAATTACATAGTTTTGTTATTTTGAAGTTGAATTCGTCCCTTTTATCGTAAATATCAACAATTGTTTTATCATTATCAATTTCGATTTTTAAATCCAGAAAGGTAGCTTCAAGTTGATTTTTATTCGTTTCTGTTAGAATTAAATCTTTTGGATAGCAATTAGTTACAATATTAGTATTGTCGAAGTCAATCAGAAGTAGGTCATCAATATATCTCCACCCGTTTATCAAATTATATTTAATTATTTTATTCTCATAGTAATGTAGAAAAATATTAGCCAAAGCACTTGAGAAAGCCGTTCCCATTGGAATGCCCTTAACCTGTTTATAAAAGTTAATACCATTAAAAACGTAATTTTCAGTAATATTAAAATTACATAACTCAAGCCAGTTATTTTTAGGAATGATATCTTCATTTAAATATTCGTCATAGACAAAAGTGCAGACTTTTATTAATTTTTCATGAGGTAGATTAGTGTACAAATTTTCGAAATCAAAAGTATTAAGTTTATTAATGTTGTTATCTTTAAGATAATCCAGAATTTCTGTTTTTACCTGTTCCATTTTTGGTTTTGTTTGAATAGATTATATTTTTTGTTGCGATTTTGAAATTGTTTTGCTTTCGTTGTCATTTTAGTTTAGTTTTCAAACTATTTCTTGCTTTTGATTGGTTACTTATATATATATATTATTATTATTAATCTCATTCTCATTTTTTAAAGTCACGTGGTAACAATTTGATAGAAAAACATAATGTTCTCTCATGATTCATATTTCGCAATCACCGACATTTAGAAAAGCGATGATTTTTGACCATCTTAAAATCAATCGAGATGTAAAAATTTTTTTCCCGAGGCCAGAATTTTTTCAAAAGAAAAAAAACCCAGTTTAAATCAGTTTTAAACAATTACGTGACTATCAGATTACGCATGCGTCGATATTTAGAAAAAATTTAGTTTCATCTCCAAATCTTTCCTGCTCAAAAACTTTTTTTTCCAGCAAAAAATATTTAAAAATTTAAAATTGAAATATATATATATATATATTTACGATTTCTTACGATCCTGCCCTTTATTAGTCAGGCAGGAGAATCGGGTATATGGCGGATATTCGTGCTACATTGTAACTTTTTTTGTTAGCGTTATGTCGCCAAATTTGATAATCTTCTTTATAATTTTCTAATAACCCTAAAAGCGAAAAATTGATGCCTCAAAAGTAAAAAATCGCCGGTTTTCTACACGTGCATTTTGAAGTTTCAAAAACCCCAAACCAAAACAACATCATATTTTCATATGATTTAAAGTTGGTAATTGAAAAATTGTTTTTATTTGACGTTCTCAACTTCCTTGAGACAGTTCCAATTTTTGAATTTTTGTCTGTTTCACCCAAAAAAACGACTCGGTTATGAATATAATGTCCCGAATGTCATTTATTCTTTAAGTTACAATATGGCGGTCACATGTGGTGAAAAAATTCGCTGGAAGAAATATAAAACTAATTTTTTAAAAAATGAATTTTGACCAGACACTTCATTTTCATGAAACAATCTAATTGACTTTTTATCCCAATAATTAAAAAAAAAACTGTCTTGGTTATAAATCAAGTGTCACAAACTGTCCCGTTTTTCGTTCTTAAACAATATTAAATTCTAAATATCTGTCACACAAGGCGGAAGATTCTTGGGGAATGAAATAATCTTTAAAGAAATGAATTTCAATGCTTAAAGGATTTTTCGTTTGTTTGTTGAATTGCTTTCAATTCTTTTAATTTTCAATTTTTTTTTCCTTTTCTGTATGCATAAAAACTAGTCTCAGTTATGAATGAAATATCCCAAACTTCCTTGTCTTTTATTCATAAGCGGCATTAAGTTACATTACAGCGGTTACTTGAGGTGAAAAGTTCAAAGAAAAAATATAGTCTTATAAAGAAAAACTATTAATGAAAGGTAAGTAATTTTAATAAATGCCGTGTTAATATAATTAAAAATTACTATAATTTCAATAAATAATTAAATTATTTTAATAAAAAATAATATACAAAATTTATATTTAAAAAACAACAATAATCAAAACCTGAATACAATAATTTAGCAATGAATCTTCAAAATAAACAGTCTACATCTTACTAGCTTTATATATATTTCTATTCTATAAAAAAAAAGTGTGTAAACATTCCGTTTTATTCGCTTTGGGATTGGTAGATAGCAAGTCACCTTATCCATGACATTTGAGGTGTGTTTTGCCAGAATTGTTTTAAATATTTAATAAAAATTATTATTACATCGTAATATTTGTATTGTTGACGGTGAAATAGTGAAAAGGCTTTAATTAACATCAAATTAATTTCAAATAACAATTTGCGGCAACACTGTTAAATAGTTCACTCGTTTATTTTTTCCGATATATATATATATTTAATTCATTGTATAGCAGTAAAGTCTTCTAGTGAATCAAAAGCATTAAATATATTCATCCAGAAATTATCATTAGAGTACGAAAATAAAATTAATTTTTAATTTAAATTTAAAATGAGTTAAAAAAATTCGAATTATATCAATATAATAATAAAATATAATAGGATTTTTAATTATAGAATAATTCTCGACATATAGAACAAAATATTTTAATAGGAAATTCGATGAACCAGAAAAAAATACGAATTTCCGCAAAATTCGAATTAAAAAATTTCGAATTCGCCAAGTTTCATTGTACTATAAATTTGCATAAATTTTAATTTACAATGAAAGCAATTTATACTAATTGTAAAATTGCATAATTTTATGTATTATTTCAAGATTTCATTGGCGTATTTGACTTTTTTTTAAAATTTAAAAATGGGCGTACTCTAGGTACAAGGAATTCACAAAATCTATAAGGATATTGTAATTCTGATTACATCAGTGTAGCTTGAAATAATCGATAATAAGAGGTGAATCAAACAAAACGAATACGAAAAATATGAATGAGAAATATTTATCTTTATTGCAATTCGTAAACATTTGATAAAAACATAAACATAAATGAAAGAATAAATTAATCGAAAATTCGTAAAGACTGACTGCTAAAGAATGACATTTAGCATGTCAAGTAAGAAATAAATTAATCGAGTTTTAATAAATCATCGTTTGGTTTAATAATTCATTTCAAAGTAATCAGTTCAAAGAGTGATCAATTATTTGTTTTTGAAATTGAAAAATAAAAATACTCTTCAAAAAGTGGGTTCTGAGAACAATTCTATCTATTTTTTACAGTTATTGTATAGCCAGCAGGAAGAGATATTCAAAAAAGTTTCTTAATTTTTCTGATAAATGAAATAAAATTTAATCGAATTTAAATATTCATATCATCAGACGATTAATTTATAATTCTTTTTCCAATCTCGTTTCATATTTAAATAAATAAAAAGACGGGGGAAAAATAATTCGATAGCTTATCTGTTTGTTTATTTTGCTCGAAAATGTTATCATTTTAATTCTGAATTCATAACATATTAGTATTTACATATTCTCTCAGGGTTTGATTATATAAAATCAAAGGCGAAAATAAATGTTTTTGTTTCTTAATTTGAGATCGAGCATGCTACAAAAGTTGACATCTCAATAATTTCCATGCAATTGGATTGAATAATAGGCATTCCACTAACAGCATTGATTTTAGTAGTTAAAATTAAATACGCATTTAAAAAAAATTATTGAACGTAAAATTATTAAAAAATCAACGCCCAAACTGTTTCTTTAAGGCAAGAAAAATGGTCGTTAAATTAATAACCCTAATTTTAGCTTTTCGTTTCTTGGTAGGTGAGATTATTTCAGATTTATATAAATTCAAAGAATTTTGGAAGAGTTTCAGTTAATATTTTCTGTGATGTTAAACTTTTTGGACTGTTAAAATGCTGCTGATGAATTTTTTGAACACTTCTTTTTCTTTTTCTCCTTCTTCTTTTTTGTTGGTGTTATTTAAGTCACAATTTTTTACGTTAACAACTTATTTCATTATACACATGTTCTTTTGGTCTCATGTTGGGTAAGTGTGAATGCGACTGGCGCCATTCCGAACCTTTTTGAAAGTTAAATGATTTGGACATTCGTGCATCATGTTTGAGGTGTTGGGCCATTGATATGTTCAACGATAAGAGGCGATTGCAGGAAGAATTTATTTCCCAGTGTCTTCGTATTTAATATTTCAGCAGAATTCGTTAATTTTATGATCTAATGCAATCTCTCTCTTTTTAAAAAAAATCAATAATTACAATTGCATTTTGCTAATCAGAATTCATTTCCGGCTTGATAATAAAACGCAGAAGAAAAGTAAAGAAATGGATTTGAAAAATGATTTATGATTCTGAATATTTTATGGTGATGAACATTATTTTTCTACACGCACATGAAAAAGAAATAAATAGCCGTGGTTCGTTAAAAAAATAACTGCGGACCACCATGAATCTAAACAACAAAGACGATTATTATAACTTTTTTTAGAAAATAGCCATGGCATCCAATAATCCAGTTCCTAAAATAACATCTTGCTTATCAAAAATCTGAATGAAAAAAAAATTTTTTTCGCAACTATAATTATTTGAGAAATTTGAAGTCCACCCCCTATTTGAATAGCTAATTATGTTAATTCACTGCCAAACGATTTCTTCCCACCCTACAACATAATGTCACAAAGCGCTGGCGATAAATGGTAAACTTTACACCATCTGCTCGGCCATTTCATTGACACCCTTCTGCATACCCGAATGCATTCTCTGATAACTAAAAAATTGCTACAACTTTTTGTCATTCAATCAACTCCATCCTCGCCCATCTCGATCGCCTGGGGAGTAGGCACGTTCGCTCCCCCTTTTGCAGAACCCCTACACTGCTATTACTTTTTGCCTTTTCAAAGTTTGGCTGGGAAAAAAAATGGTTGAACGATTTTTTTTCCTCCTTATTCTTGTTTTCCCATCTCTTTAAATCTTCAGTTTCCTCTACAATTCCTAGAATTTTCATTTGTTATTTGAGCTGCAGGCAAACTGTTCCAAACGATTTTTCTACTAGAAGGGGGAGGGGGAAGAAGAAGAAAAAAATAATAATAAAATAAAAGCGAGAAAAATATATAATCGTAATCATAATAATAAAAAAACTTATCTTATTAACTTTAAGAGAAAAGATTGAATTTATTTTTCTTTCTGCCCTTTTATTACTTTGTTCGGGAACATGATTTATAAGCGAAGGGTGCTCGTTCTCTTCGAAATATTCGATTCATTCATTATACATTGCTTACACCTAAATCTGCCTGTAGCTATACAGAAAGAATTATAGGTAGCTGATTTTCTTTTCGCTGCCTATTTCTCATTTAAAATTGAAGATAAGAGACGTATTAGAAAAATGTGAATATTCTTACTTTTTCATTATCCATTCGCTAGATTTTTTCTTATGCTGGTTTTCTGGGAGATGAATTTCAATCTTGCAGAACAGAAAATTTCGGTTACTTATTAATTTATTTAAAGAATCAAATAGCATTTAATTTATTCAAATGAAACTGGAGCGAAAACAGAGCTGGTTGTTCGAAAAACAAGAAAAGCCTAGGAAAATATAGATAAAGAATTTGCTTGGTGATTTCAATTAGTGTATATTTTTTAGAGCAGGTGGTCTTAAATTGAAGTGCGTTTTACTATGGTGGATCAGGAGGATGGGATGCATAGTAATAACGTTGATACTGGAGAAAAATTCAAAACAAAAGAAATTAAAATGAGAATAAAAAACATATAATTAAAACATAAACATAATTATTCATATAAAAATTCAAGGTTTACTATTTAGAATACTTCCACTGGGGGGGGGGGGGACCTCAATAATGAGAATTAAAAACTTCCTTATGATTCTCATCGCTCCGGTGAATACAAAAAGTGGTGGGGGGTGGCTATTTCCCGCCGATGAGGGGACATACTTCCTAAGGGAAAGGCTGTGTCGTGGCCGATGATGATCCTTAGGACTCAATCACAGTTTCCTCCAGTGTTGTCGTCTCTGTTGTCTTTTTCCGTGTGCCTACGGGCAGGTTGAAGTTGTCAATTTGTGATTACTATTTAGTATAATATAGTGATTATATAAAGATTGTTTGGAAACAATACGTGGACTATTTTGAGACAGACCTCATAGATTCGAACCCAATCAGAATGACGACGGCGATACCTGACGACTTCTACCAAATTTTCGCACCACTCTAATGGAAAGACATTTGGCCAATGACGGTTGATTTATCTCGCACCAGGGGTCACTGGGTTCTTCCGAACCTGGAACCATTGATTTACCCGAAGTAGAGACCTCACCATTAGACCACCGCTTCCCTAGGCAGTAGTTAACCTCAGTTATATTATAAATCATATCTCGTAATTCTGAACCCCAGTTAGAATGATAAGGACGGCACTTGAACTATCTCCTATCAAATTTCAGCACAACTCTAACGGAAAGACGTTTTGGCCAATGAACAGATTGAACACTATCCAGGGGTAACTGGATTCTTCCAAACTTGGAACCACTGCCTCCCTATGTGGTAGTTAAGTTTAGTTATATCAAAGCACCGCAGTCCGCTCAACATGAGGCCATTTCGGACATAATTTTGAACTACTGTTAGATAGCATTCATCTCTGGTTTCAGCACTATACTAGGAAAGGTTTTTTGACCCACAATATCATGTTCAATACGCATCAGTCACGTTTATATAGTAGAACATTTATTGGTTTCGGATTTCGAAAATAAAGCCTTCTGGCCTTGAGGTCAAATTCAAACAGCTATTGGTACAAATGATTTGCATATTCTTTTCTTTTATAAATTTGACCATGCTGTATTTTTTTCTCTCGTAAATATCTGTTTTTCTTTTGCATTTTTCTTTTTCTTTACAACATAACTAATTTTTTCTTCGCGATTGAGAATCATACAAAGGGATTGTAGAGTAATTATCAAAAATTCGACTTTAAGATTTTAGATGAAAAATATCCTTTAGCTTGAAAAATTTCGGAAAAAAAGAAAGAAAGAAAGAATTTTTTTTGAAATCCGCTTGTTTATGAACACGTTAATTCAAAGACAATGAAATCGATAAATGAAATTTTGCGGTATATACTCATCTAATTTTGGTTGAGTTCTAATGGATTAAAGCTTTCTTGTCTGTCTACTCATATACACGTGAAAAAGATGACTGAAAATTGTAACGAATTAGATAAATGGCATTTAGTCTTTGCATGAAAATTATAAGAATTGTATATAAGTTACCATAGCATTACAA
>JAPMOR010002304.1:153964-192122 GCA_026543865.1 Argiope aurantia
AGATAGAGAAAATTTCAATTTATGCATTCGACACGAACTACATTTGTTATACAAGAAACATCGAATCGGAAGTCCATTTCTATCCGCACATGAAGTAACTGGTCACTGGTTATTGCATCCACTGCTATAATAATTTGATGTCGCATAATTTGAAGAGACGCAGGCATAGATTAACACTGTATTTTATGTATTCCTACTTCTTGTGTACAGCCAACCACTCCGCCATCACTGAAAGCGGCGGTCCCACGACAGGAGAAATCTTCAGACGGACACGCGTTCCCCTTTTGACCCCTCTTGCGGTTTTCTGGGGTGCTTTGATGTTTGTCCAGTTTACCCACAATTTGTGTGTCCGTCTGAAGATTTCTCCGGTCGTGGGACCGCCGCTTTAGCAGTATCGACAGGATTTGTTGTAGTCGACTGCTATCTTTAAAATTGTCCATTCTTGCATTGACCGATTCATCAAACTGACATTCTCTTCGAAGTAACTGACCACAAGCCACAAAGTGGTCAATTACTGACCTCATCTTCGCATTCGCCTCATCTTCGCATTCGCCTATCTTCCGATTAAACAAGGAACAGGCCATCACTAAAAGAAAATCTCCGCGAAATTCTAAATATTTCTCCAAATTCTCGTTTCACAACAACAGAAATCCGAACACTTTCAAACGATTGGTAAAAAACTGACAATTTTTGACATATGCATTCCTACTGTTCGACATTTCTACAAAGTGACGTCACCTTCAGATAGCGATAATTATTTATGGTTTGATTTCTTACTTTATATTAAGTATTAGATGGAGCAATTAATTTATTATTTGGCTTCTTATTTTTAATAAATGAGTCTCGAGCCACAAAGAATCGGGATAATATCGTTTGGCGTTTTGGAATACTTTTTTTTTTTTTTCAGTTTTAATTATCGCATTCTTTTAACACACAGTTTATTCTTCTTAACGACTTTCTATATACTTTATAATTGAAGTTTTACGAATTCTTCCAGATCAATAACAATGAACCTGTGACTGAATTATTTGCTACTAATTATTTGTTACTTTCAGTACTGCAACGCTATAAAAATAAACATTTACAAATGGAGCATCGTTCAAATGGAGTTCGGGTATTTTAAAAAATTTCATTTGACATGGGCGGAAGACCAGAGCTTTTTCCGTTGCATATGCGATCACCCTCAACGAATATTTTGCACCAGCTATCAATTTGTTAACGACCAGGGGGCTAATTGAGCTTGCAATGAAATACCCGCTGCACTAAAATAATAGATTCACCCTTTGTAAACAAAGGATTCTTTTGCTGAGGTATTGCCACTTTCTGGTAAATAAGCAAGAATGCTGCTTTTAATAGGATTATTCGAGTGTATAAATAATAATTCGAACTTTTTCTCTATCAAATGAGTTTTCTATCATCTTTATCTAAAATTAAACATTTTAAAGTTGCTCTTTTTACACTTTCTTGTAAAGAAGAAATATAGAGAAAAAATTGCAATGATAAAAAAAATATGAACCCGAGATTTTAATGAATCTCCACGTTTTAGATCTCCCTGAGTTCTAAAAAACACATTTTTGAAAAATGTCTCTCTGTGACACAAATACAACAAAAACGCTTTGAGCTAAATGGTTGAAATTTGGTATATGGTCTTTACACCAATTTTGTAGATTTTTGTTAAATTGTGAATAAAATCTATTTAGAAGAAGTCTACCTGTCCGGCTGTTCGAATATAATTTAACATTATAACTACACAGTGAAGAGAACTAGATGTATAAATTTCGGTACATCTATAGATTTAATATCTATATTTTAGGCATCTACCAAATTTTGAGCCAAATCCAACAAGGGAATGAACGTCTGTCGTTCTGTATTTTCAGAAGCATGTAAATGCGGTAGTTCAAAAACGCAGTGCTTAAATATGTCACATTTGGTATTGGATTTTGTGACTGCAGTAGTATTTCTTTGACAAATTTTAATTCCAATCGGTTGAAAAAAAAGCATCTAAATCACGAATTCTCCTTTTCAAACACATTTTTCGAAAATATCTGTCTGTGACAAAGATACCTCAAAAGCGCTTATTGCTCAACAAATGAAATTTGCTGTATGGTCTTTACACCAAATTTGTAGATTTTTGTCAAATGTTGAATAACATTTATTCAGAGGAGGTCTGTCTATTCGGTTGTTCCAACATAAGTTAACTCTATAACTACAAAACGAAGAGAGTTAGTAGATAAAATACTGAGAACAGATTTAACATCTATATTATAAAAATCTTTCTAATTTTTAGCCAAACTCAATAAGGGGTTGACTATCTGTCGGTCTGTATTTTCAGAATCATGAAAACGTGATAACTCAAAAACGTCATGACTTAAATATGACAAATTTGGTATGCGATTTTGTGACTGCAAATATATTTCTATGTTAAATTTTGGTTTCAAGCGGTTGGGAAAAGATGTGTCTAAAATACAAATTCGATTTTCGGATACTATTAATCACATTACAGGGATTAATCGCCAAGAAACTCGCCAATGATTGCACGATAGATTCAGTAAAAATGCTAAATCTACGCCAAAGGTTAATGTGTCTTAACTATTGTATGCCAGTGAGATGCAAGGCATTCTCTGACTTATCCAAGGACAAATCATTTTTTGCAGGTGGCGGAGAAGATAATACATAGTTTCGAATAACCCTGTAAATAAGAATGTCGTGAAAAGAAATTTCAGGTAACTGCCCCCCCCCCCCCAAAGCCAACAAGTTTATTCAAAGAAACTTCGCCCCATAGTTTAATAACCAGTGCCTTGAGACATTTTCGAAAACACTGCTAACTCATTGAACTAGATTCTTCGGCATATCTAAAAACCGAAACAAATCTAACAAAATTCTCCTGGAAGTCAATCTCTTCGATCGGACACGGTCATACCTCCACTTCATCGACGGAATAAAATCCTTCTTCCAATAACGGGGAGAGAAAAAGGTTCAAATCTGGGTCTTCCATCCCCAAATCCATCTCCAGCAGGGTTCATCCGAAAGTAGGGGGTGGGGCATTTTGGCGGTCTTCTTTGAACCCGAGCGCTTGAAAAGGTAAGCGAAACGCTTCTGCTGAAAGAGAGAGAAGGTGATAGACGATTTATTTTCGGTTGCCAGAATTCCTTGGCTGCCTCAGGACTGCCAGATCAAAGTAACGAAATAATGCCAAACGAATTTTAAAATAGGGACAAATTTTGATTCCTTCACAAAAACGGGATATTTCAGCAAAGTTTATTTGAAAAGGGGTAGTTTTCGTTAAAAGGAGTGACAAGATATCCGAATACCAGATATTTTCATTTAAACAATGATGAAATTCGAAGGGGAGAAAAAAGGCTTTTTAGTATTATTCATAGTTTTCTGGACTGAACTATATAAAATGCTTTTTGAAATTCAGCTATAATTTCATTTTCCGTTACATAAAAAGAAAGTATTGCAATCGTAAAAAAAAAAAAAAAAAAAAAAAAAAAAATACAGTTTGAGATTTTGACGAATCTCGACGCTTCAAACCTCTCCGAGCTAGAAAAACATTTCCTTGGAATTGAATAAACACGATAACTCAAAAATGCTTTGATTTTCAATGAGTTTAAAGAATTCGGCATCTTTTAGAGGACATTTTGTATGAAAGTTTCAGCGAGATGATTTCTTTTCTTTCTTTTTTTTTTTTTTTTTACTTTTTGTTTACACAATATACTAAACGTTTAGTATACAAAAAAAAATTCGAACCTTAGATTTTGACGACTCTCCACGTTTTAGATCTCCCTTATTTCGAAAAACACATTCTTGGCATGACGACTGTCTATTTGTGATAAAAATAATTCAAAAACACTTTTGACAAGACGGGTAAAATTTGGTATATTAACTTTACACTACATTTGTGGATTTCTATCAAAATTTGAGCAAAATCCATTTAGAGGAAGTCTGTCTATCCGACTGTTCGAATATAATCTCGCGTAAAAATTATAAGACGAAGAGAGCTAGATGGATAAAATTTGGTACACATATTTGGCATCTATATTGTTTGCCCATCAAATTGAGCCAAATCCAACAAAGGGCTGATTGTCCATCGATTTTTGCTTACAGAAGTGTGCAAACGCGTTAACACGAAAACGCTATAACTTACATATAACGGGCAATTATAGAGAAGAATTGTTAAGCAGTTATCGTATCTTAAACACATAACGAACTATGGTGGCCTTGTAGAAAGGACTTGGTTTTGGACCTGGAAGGATCCAAATTCGCTATTCAGACCTAAAATAACCCTCGAGTTGCTTTCAAAGGGGACGTTAATATAACTAAACTTAGTCAATAATACAGCATAGTCATACTTAATATGATTATTGAAATGTAGAGGGACGAGACTCTTTATTATGTGTTATGCCATGGATGAAAGAATGAGTTCAGTTTCAGGAACTACTTTTTATTAGCGGGTTAAGTTCCACGGCACAAACATTTAACACAAGCATATTGAAGAACAAGGCATAGAACAAAACACACGGCAAGCAAGGACAACACAAGAGACAAGAAAATGAGGAATCATGGGAAAACATGGCTCTTGATAGGTGGCTCTAGTAGCGCCACCTATGAAGAAAGGAGAAGGCAGTAATTGTAACCGCTACAGAAACAAAATTCAGTTCGATTTTGGTTTGGAATCATTCACCAAACATTTATTTAGAAATGAGATGACTCTCAATAAAACGAACTAGATAAATTCAATTTTTCCGGGATTTGCTTTTGATTTAAAAAAATATAAACTTTAGTTCGGAAAATAAGTTTTAACACAAAATGGTTTTTTTTCCCCTCCTCCGATTTTTCGTTAGCAACTCTTTTTAACAGAAGAAAAATTTTATAAACTTTGCTTTTCTTCAAAAACTTATGCTACGACTGTGATAATTCAGAGAACGGAAACTAATTAATGATAAATGAGTTAAATTGACGATAAATAAAAAGTAAATTCAATTTATAATAATTTAATTATTATAATAATTTATAATAATTTTTTTTGCAATTTTCAAACATATTCTTTAAATCAAGATAATTATTTATTTTATATTATTAATATTAAAAAAATTCAAGTTAGAAGAAAACTGAAATCTAATTTTAAGTTAATTCTTTTTATTATAACGAGGGTGCCTCCTCCCTTCTCCAGTTTCTCCAATACAAAGAAAGATAAAAAAAAAGGAGCAAAATTTTCTTAATATGAGATATACACAGTGTATTCTAGCTAATTCGAACGTTTTTAATTCAAATTCGTTAGAAATACTAATTTTTTTCTTAAGTGCCTTAAATTTTCTTAAATACAATGCTAAAATATGGTCTATAATTGGTTTTCATTCATTCTTTGAATATTTTTTTTTGGGTGCTTCGAAATCAGCACTAAAAACTGAAGAATTTGTTTTTATTTGTTAATCGTTTTCGCTTGTTCTCTATTTCAGTATTTTATGTTCTGTAATTGTGAGTAAATAATTTTCATAACCCTTGATTTACTCGAAACTTTACAATTCTACAATCAGTTTAAAAAAAACTGATTAAAATATTTTTTATTTTCAAGTAAGATTTTTACTTTTCTATTTTAAAATTATATTGTCAAAAAAACTTATATTGTCTATTTTAAAATTATATTGTTGTATTCGAACTGTCATTAACGCTAAACACTTATCAATTAATAAAATTATGAAATATTTTTATTATACTAATTATTATTTTATTTATTGAAATTAAAGCCCTTATCAGTTTTAACCAGTTAACTGTTTTTTGACAAGTATACTCGTCATGGAAAAAAAGTTGCGTTATGTTGAATTTATTCGTCAGGAATAATAAGTAGTATTCTTTGCATACTATGTCCTTTCATATGCAAAAAAAAAAAAAAAAAAGGAATTTTATTTTAAGTAAATAAATAAATGTGATTACTGAAATAAAAACATAAAAGTCATTTCATTACTACATAATTTTTATATTACACATACTCTATGTTTGACGAGTATACTCGTCATCGCTAAATTTTCCGAAGAGGTCGAACCAGTTAACTGGTTAATTCAAAAAGTGCAATTTCCTCTTACCATACTTTTTTTTATTATTATAGACTATTTTTTAATTCAAATTTTAAAATAAATAAAATTTTTATCTTGGCCTTGTCAGCTTCGTATTAACCAAGTTTTCTTATAATTTTAAGAAAAAAATATGATAACGGTAACAATTTGTTCTAATAGAATATCTATCTCTCTGTATATATATATCTTCAAGCTGGAAAAAAAGAATCAGAAACTGTTATTTCATCAGCTAATCAAAAATGCCTGGCCACTTTACGACGAGCCAAAATGAATTCCATCGACGGAACTCTCTGAAGAAATCCCAAAACTGGTCTGAAAAAAGGCTAATGTGGCAACCCTGGACTTGCACGGGCACGGGGGGTTTGCCCACCTGGACATTGGGAGGGTCTCTGCATCTTTCTGCCTTCCTCTTCCCCAAGATCGAGGATGCGACCATTATATTTGATTTACAGGAGTCGGAAAAGGGACGATATTTCGAGCCTCAGCAAATGCTGGGTTATAAATGGCTAGGCCAGAGGATGGAAGGTCAGACATTCGTTTTTGCTGGGGTGTTTTATGGGCCTTCCATATATAATGGGCTCGTTCGGGGAAATTGCATGTGGATGCCACGGTTGGCGGGTTCTGTATAAAAGCGACCCTGTTAACTTTAGTTAATGGAGAATAAAATGGCGCTGCGGGATTGTTATGATTTTGGCGCGTTAATATTCTGTGAGTTTCGCCAAGCCATTTCATTTTAAGGTAGGTAGGCTAGGAGAAGGAGGAAATAAATATGAGCCATTAAATTAGTAATAGGCACTTAATATGGAGTTATTTATATGTGTATAACATAACTAAATGGGAAGGGACGATGGTTTTTGTGTGAGAAAGGGGGATTGAGATGGTATTCATGTTGATTTAAGGAAGGCATGGGCTTCATCCCCAGGCATTCGAACCTTTGAATCATTAAGGGGTTTCTTAGGCCCTCCAACATATTTCTGGCATCATTTATTTACTGATTATTTTTGGTGTGAATGATGGGCATAAAAAGAAAGTCTAGTACACTCCCGAGTATCCGGTCTAATGTGGTGGACGGATAGGCCGGATAGCAGAAAAGCCGGATAGGCCGGAATTTTATGAACTCTTTTCTTTGCCCACCAATACTAGAAGACAAAGTTTTTATACCGAAACTCACTGTTATAATATGTATTTTTTCACTTCTTATTGAGTACTAAGCCCTCCATTTATCTTAATGTGAACGCAGCCGCGGCATGGTGAATCATAGAAGCAGTTGCCGGTAACGTGTCGAGTTAAAATAGAAGGCTCTGTACTGGTAGTTTATATATGCTTATATACTGCCCTGCACATTTCAAGAATTTATGAGAGAAAAAGTAAGTTAAAGGGAATAAACTGTTCACATTTTAACATAAACTCTGTGATGCCCAACTTAAATGTAGGAAACATAAATAAAACATTAAAGTAAACAATAGGCCTAATTCTTAAGAAAGTTGGCTCAAACTGATTTTATTTTTCACTGATAAATGATTACACAGATATAAAGAGGTAACTCTAAGATAAGAGTCAAAATTTATAGTTTTTAAATTTGAGAAAGTTCTTAATAGATGACTGCGACTGCATTTTAGCCAAAGCTTTGGACTAAAATGCTTTGGCAATATTTGCAGGCGTTGGAAATGTTGCAAATTCAACGCCTTGCCTTCCTCTCTTAATTACGATAAAAGAAAACTAGGCCGGATAGTATCGAATCGGATACTCGAGAGGCGTATAAGGTATACTGAAATCACCAAAAAAAGATTCTACCCCTTGAAATTTTGGCGAACTTTCTCGCTTTATGACACTTCTCTAACAGTTCAGTTCAGTTATATTAACATCCCGTTTTAAAGCAACGCTAGGGCTATTGTGTGATGGACCTCGTAATTTTGAGCCGCTGTCGGATGACAAGGACGACACCTGAAAAAAAAATCATACTTTTTTTACTGGGTTACTTATCATTATTAAGTCACCAGTCGTCAGAGGCAGTTGAATTTATAAACAGTTTAATTGCATAAATTGTAAATCTATAAAAATTTTATATCAAGTCTGTTGAAGTGTTGATTCATTGTTAATTTATAAATTCAGGCATAAGTGGATCTGATAATACTTTTTTAATTACTAGTCCATCCGACTTTTTCGTTGCATTAATTGTTTAAAAGCTTATCAAAGTTTTAATTAAAATCAATCAATTAAAAAATACTGTAAAATACATTTTTATGTCCTTCAATGCATGGACGAAAATCGGCATGCTAAATGAAAAGATGCTTCATCGATATTTTAATAAACAACTTTCATTATTGTAAGCTTAATGTTAATACTGCAATTTTTTAAAAAGAAATAATTTAATTGCTTTTTTATAGTAACAATATAATATTTCTACATAACATGCAAACAAAAATGATTTTTAAAATTAACTATTATTAAAAAAATAAAAAATAATTGTACTATCACGGTATTTTTCAGTATTAATTATATATATATTTATTTTATATGATTTATATGCAGGCATATGTGCATTTAAATAAATAAAAAAAATCCATCGGGCGTGGTCTCCCCAAAACATTCCCGCATAGTCTCGAATAAAGGTCTTGCATGTCATTGGTGAAAAATAGTTACGAAATATTAACCTTTGGCGTGAATTTAGCATTTTTAGTGAATCGATCATGGTATCCTTGGCGATTTATCTTTGAAATGAGATTAATAGTATTTTAAAATCGAATTTGTATTTTAGACATATTTTTTCCGGCCAATTGAAAGGAAAATTTGACACAAAACTACACTTGTAGTCACAAAAACCCGTGCCAAATTTGATATATTAAGGTCACTGCGTTTTTGAGTTGCTGCGTTTACATATTTCTAAAATTACAGACCAATCGCCGGTTAACCCCTTGTTGGATTTGGCTTGACAGTTGAGGTGTCTACATTGTAGATGTTACTTCTGTGCACCAGATTTTATCTATTTAGTTCTTTTCGTTTTGTAGTTATCATGTTACCTTATATTATAACAGTCGGACTTTCTATGAGCAGATTTTACATAAAATTTGAATGAAATCTGCAACCGTATACCGAATTTCATCCGTCCAGCTAAAAGTGTTTTTGAGTTATCTTTATCACAGATAGACAGACGAACATTTTCCAGAATTGTGTCTGGAGGTCTGAAACGTGGGAATTCGTCAAAATCTCGAGAGGTCGAACTACTTTTTGGCGATTATTATACTTTCTCTATACTGCATATAAGAGAAAGTACAAAAAGCTTTAGAATTTAATCCCCCTTCATTCCCTTAAGTGCCCCAAGTGCTAATTATCTGTAAAACAAGGCTCAATAACGCAAACAATCATAAACACTTCATAAAAACAAAAAGAATGGCAGCAAAAGCGAAGCCACCGATGCAATGCACAAGCGCTTGACTCTAGTTAAGAAGTGTCAAGGTCATAAAGCCGACATTCCCCGAGTCCAGGTGATCAGGCGGTCCTTCGTTTCCCAAACGAATAATTGAGCTGAGGGGCACGCGAAACGGAAGGTGTTTATCGTCTGCTGGTTTGAGACTCTCAATGGCCGCGTTAAATGAACTGCCTGGCTGGTTGCGGTTGCCCTCGGGCGATTATTTTTTGGGGTTTTCGTTCACCACAGACTCCGCGGAACGAAAAAAAGAACTAGAAAATTTCATGGAACGCTTGACTCCGAGGTCCTGATATTCGAGGCGCTAATGAGAAACGCGTGTTTCCTGTATTTTTTTTTAATTTTTTATTTTTTTCATCTGTATTTCGATATAGTAACATGCTAAATGAGGAATATATTTTTTTTTCTCTAGAAAGTAAAGCAACAAAAAAAAAGAAAAAAAAAGAAAGGGAAAGAAAGAAAGAAAAGGCGGAAGTTGTGATGTCATTACTATTTAATCAACTAATCACCAGGTATTTCAATTTTAATTGGACACGGTTATGTCACAGGGAATCGATAAAACAGACATTTTGAGACATAGCTAATTTTATTTTCTTGGGCACAAAAATAAATTAATTAAAACTTCCCGATTTCAAAAAGACAATTTTTAGATCGTATCTGTTCTTTTGTCTATCTGTATCAATCTATCTCTGAACGCAATTTCAAAAGGCTCGAAAGCATCATGTGATCAATGGCGCAAAAGGCTCGAAAGCATCATGTGATCAATGGCGCAAAAGGCTCGAAAGCATCATGTGATCAATGGCGCAGCATGGCGCCATACAGGATATGAGAACTGTTAGCAGCTCCCACATGTATATTATATGTGTTGTGTGTGTGTAAAGACATTTTTAAATATAATTTTAATCTCAATTTTCCAATTTTTTTTCTTAAATAAAAACTAAATTGTAATTGCTAGCTAAAACTAGATTTTAAAATGTTCTCTTATTTCCTGACTCATCTCCCATTTTTTCATTCCCAACTCCCATTTCTAACATCCACTCTAGAAAATTGATGACTATTGCCTTTTCTCACGCTCCGAGTCAAGTGATAAAAATTCCTAATACCCGCACATGCTTTCAAAGATACCTAAGATTCTCCATTCTACGTCTACACATGTCAAAGAAATCCCTATCAGAATTTCATAATCAAAACACTAAAGTGAAAAAACTCTGTAACTTTTCTTCTTCTTCTGTAACGCAATGTGAACATGCATCTTTTAATCACCGCTTCTTCCTTTTATAAATTATGCCTCCCGGATGAAACAAATTGAATTTAATTCTAAAAGTTTCTACTATGCATACCCATACGTGCGCGCGCACACACGCACACATATTTATTTTTTTCATGAGAGGGCCGACACGGAAAGAACAATGACACGCATTTACATCATGACACAAGAGCAAAGTAGGATACGTTTTTTCCCTTAGAACATTGATTAAGAGATTCTGGTAGGGATTTCTTTGATACGTGCCGATTTAGGGAAAGGAATCTCAGGTATCTTTGAAGTTATGTCATAGGCGTTAGGGATTTTTAATCCCTTCACTCGGAACATAAGAAACTGAAATGGTCATCAACTACTTAGATTGCATATTAGAAATAATTAAATAAAAAAATGGGATTTGGATCAGGAAATAAGAGAAAATTTTAGAATAAATTGCCATGAGCTAACATTAAGAATTTAATTAAAATTCATATTATATGTGTGTGTGTGTGTGTGTGTGTAATTTGATGTAAATTTGGCGTTTTGTAATTGGTAGATAGCGAATCACTTGACCATTGACATTTGAGATTCGTTTTGCCAGTATTGTTTGAAATATTTAATGAAAATTATTATTACGACATGTAAGTGTTATCATCTTTTATTTATATTGCGATTGACGGTGAAATGGTGACAAAAAAAAGGAAAAGTAAAGCTTTAATTAACACCAAATTAAGATATACGAGTTTAAAACAATATTACTTGTTAATTCTACTTTTAGACGCGCCGTTTGTGGGAACACTAATGTATAATTTTCCAGTTGGTTTACCTTTTCCATAACGGAAACTTTTAATCTCTTAGCTATAATGCCAATCGTCTGAATATCTAAGCAGTATTTTGGGCGAGATTCCTCAACTGAAAGCCTGTCTATTCATCCATCGGTTCAAGAAGAATATATGATAGTATAAAAACTGAATCAGCTAGAGAAATAAAATTTACTATGTACTTTCCAATTAAGATTTTATCAGCATAATTGGAAATATTTACCAAACTCTGGACTAAATCTATCCTAAGATTGATTTTCTGTCTGTTTATCTATTTATGGACACATGAATACGATAACGTATGTGTAAAAGCATAAGAAAATCGAGAAAAGAATACTCAATTTGGCTTTTTTACTATTTTTTTGTAAGTATTCGTGACTTTTTGATAATAAATAAATTCTTAGCGCTTGATGTGTTTATTCTTTTCCTTTTTTACTTTTTCGTATTTGAAGTATGCAGAGAAAATACTGAAATCGAAGGAAGATTCGAAATCGACATTTGCGAATCTCCCCGTTTCACACCTCCTTGAGCCTAAAAAATGCATTATTTATTTTATGTTTGTCTGTTAAGACAATAACTAACTAAAAAAAAGAAAGAGCTAGATAGATGAAATTTGGTATATGGCAGTTCCAAATTCGTAGATTTTGGATCAAAATTGGAACGAAATCCATCTTTCTGTCCACTATCTTATTATAACTTACAAAAGGAAGAGAGTTTTATGGAAAAAACTTGGTATACAAATTTAACATCTAAATTGTAAATACGTATTAAATTTGGAACTATTGGTCTGTATATTTGCGAGTACATGAAGACAATATAACGAAATCGCATTATTTTAGATATATATAATTTGATATGTAATCTTGTCATTATTATTAAATATTTGTTAGAAACTTTGTACCTAATAGACAAAAAGGAATTTACACAATAGTCATATTCACTTTTCTTAATTTTACCATGAATCATAAAACGCGCCATATTTTGTTCGACAGGAGGAAAACCCTGCTAGTTCAAATTGCATTCGTTTGAGAAAATTTAGAAAAGGCAGACGTAGCAAACAGAACATAAAATCAATGCCTTTTGCTGAAAAATTATCTTCTTATCTTTCTGGAATAATTGCTAGTATGGTGTTTGGAATGATAGTTGTTCTAATAAAAATGCCCTCTTCGTTCGACGAAACGTTACATCAAATGACGTGTTAAGAACAGCAACACATGCTAACTTCATTTCCGGCCTTGAGGGGAGGAAAAAAGTCCAAACGCAAAGCCAAGCTAAACATCAGAGCGACTTAAAGAAAAACGACAAAATAAACAAATTAAACACAGAACAAATAATAATAAAAAAAAGCAGGCGGCAAAAAAAATGTTAAAAAAAGAATCCACCCCCACCCACGAAGTGTCATTCCAAAGCTGAATGAGTAGGCCGCCGAGTGATTCTAATGCCTCCTCACACTTTCAGTGTACAACAGGCAACTAAAAATATCTCCTTAAATGAGTCTTCGAAACATTCCTAGGGGACAAAAGCAAGATTGTTACACTTCACGAGTGAAATAAAGGACCCCGCCAGGAAATGAAGTGAACTGATGAAGAATTCACCGTTACAGAAGAATTCGAATTTTTCGATTGCGAATTGCATTCCAGTAGAGCATGAAGATGTCTCCAGCGGTATATAACAAGCTAGAGTTCTAATTTATTTGTGAAGTCATCTCCAGATTTGAGGGCGACATTTCAATTTTATGCCAAGAAAAATTAATTTTATGGTGGAAAGATCATTACTACCATGTTTCAAATTTTTTTTCTGTCCTCCCCCCCCCCCTCTTTTTTTTACTTCAGAAAATGTTATTGCAGATGGTGTTCCAAGTTAATTGAAAACACTTTGTGTATGAACATTATCTGCAGCTGTTCGTTTAAGGGTGTGGGTGGTAAGATAAAAATTCTCAGACATCGTGAGTTCAGCAGAGCACTGTAATTTGTTTTGGAAAGAGAGGTTCCAAGAAATTGATACAGTTAAGTTGAGTGATTTTTTGTTTTTAGCTTTAATGTACATTCGCTGCCTTACCGTCTGATGATTGAGTACGGTGTTCTTTATTTTTTTAATATCTAAAATCAACAGGTAAAAAAAAATTATGCAAACTTTATTTGATTTTGAGGATAAGCATTTTCTTTTTTTTTTCTTAAAACTCAAAACTTTTTATTGCTGTCTAAGAGTAGAATTCTGCACTATTTTTAAATAAGAATTCTATTGAATATAAGAATTTATTATTTTCTTCATTTGTAAGCGAATTCTAATTGAATTTGTTGTTTTTTAATTATTAATACAATTTATATTAAACGAATTTTGTTAAATATCTCTTTTTTTACTTATTTTTTAAATAAACAATTCTGTTTAACAAATGCAGTTTATTTTTCGTACAAAAAAGTTTCCTCTTATACTTCATAACTGCAAACGATTTTTCAAAAGGTTTTTTAATTTCTTAATATAAATCAATACGACTCCATTCCACACGGTCAAAATTATATTTAAAAAAAAAAAAAACTATTGCATATTGCAAACGATTTTCCGAAACGTTTTTTAATTTATTACTTCGTTTTACAATTCTATTATGATTTTATTTGACGGGGTCAAAATTGTATGTAAAAAATGAATAAATGAAACGTTTAAAAAGAGCGAATATCAGTATTCGAATTTGTAATATCTATAACTTAAATTTCTAATTTTTTAAATAATAAATACTAAACAATTAAAACTGAAATATCATATTAATAAGCTTTTAAATAAATTCATTTCCTATTCAAAGGAGATAATTTTGGCTATTCCACTATTGTTTTGTCAGTCATAATAAAAATTATTTTAAAAAAATTAAATAAATAAAATGCTTTAAAAACATCAGTTGCTTGGATTTCGAATCCAGCATTAATAAAATCATTATAAAAGTTATAAAATTTTAATAATACATTAAAACACTTATTTCGATTAACATAAATCATTAATTCACACATAGTATTGTTCTGATTACTTCAGAATTAAATTTAAATTTAATCTCTGATGCTCTATAATGGTATAATCTCTTCAACGAAACTTATTAACAAAACAACTTATAGTCAACGAAAAGTAAATATTTAAATGTCTGGAACCAGTTTTAAAAAAACTGATAAAAGAAAAATTGAGTTTAAATATGTTTTCTCAAAAATAACACATCTTCAAATATTATCTTAATCCATTCTTTCACGACTTAACCTCATTTGTCATTCCAAGACGAGTTTTCATATTATTCTTTTTTTAAAAATAATTATAATGTTCTAGAATTGAGTAAATTATCTTTAAATGAAATGACCAAAATTTCTGAACCTCGTTCCGGGTTGATAACTTGATAAGAGAGGGAAGACACAATGAATAAAATTCAAATTAAATAAATAAATAAGTTTTAAAAAAATCATAAATAAGGGAATAATAATTTATTATTTAAAATTAAAATGGAGGAATCAGGGAGCAAAAATAATGCACTGTGCCATTATTTTTAATGTTTTTGTTTTTATATTTCTCGTATATGCAAGTATATAAAATGGAAGAATTAAAGTCGTCCAGAAATTCGACTTCGAAATTTAGTCCTTTTTGAGACCGAAAAACAAATTTTTGGAATGTTGTCTGTCTATTTGTCAATATGCAATTATAAACATGATAACTAAAATATGCCTTGAATCAGACATAACATATATTATGTGGACTTCAAATTATCAAAATTTGTATGAAATGCATCCGCAGGAAGTTGTCTGTCTGTCTGTCCGAGTATAAGTAAATTCGGTAACTGCAAAACACATAGAATCGATAAATTTATCAAACTTATCGATCCATATCAAATTTTTAAATCTGGTTAGCTAATGGTTCGATCGTTTGTCGGTCTGTACATCCCCATGCAAATAAACACGAAAGATAAATGAAATCTAGTATATGATCTTGCTACTAAAAATGTAATTCAATGTTGAATTTTACTTTTAACTGGTTATAAAAAAAAGAAAAAAAAAAAAAAAAACCTCTCAAAGTGCCTATTTGGTTTTCTTCAATATCCTATGAATTATAAAATGTTCATGCACGGACATGTCTATATAAATATAGACATTCCGTGATGTTCATAGCCATTACCCAAGATCAATAATTTTTTAATCGGGAGAAGGGTGATAACATCTTGATTAGGGAGTATATGAGAAAGTTTAGAGGTGACCATTTCCACTGGTTCTTCCAAAATACCATCTTAGAATAATCATATTCTGTGTACAATAAAAGTCGAGGAAATTTTTTTTTTATAAATTTAAAATTCATAAACTGTTTTTAAAAATAAACTATATACTGAAATAATTACAGGCGGTCAGGAGACAATTATCAGGCCAATCTGATGCATTTAATCAAATCTTGACAAAATTCTAAAACGGGGGGGGGGGTACCTGATTAATTCAGGACATCAGGTCATTTTATCTTGAAACCATTCCGCATACAATCCACACAACCATTTAAAATTAACACTCTCATCACCATAATAATCTAAACCATCTGGCCAACCTTTAAAACACTTTGTTTCTGACAGAACCGTCCTGTTCCAGCCACGACTAATTACTACAAATTAAATAATCATTTACCAAAACCTCATGGTCCAAACACAATGGAGGTTAACAAAGGCAGACGTTGCTACGGAAGCAGCATTCTTTTGTTCTTTTCGATACTGGCACAATGAAGAACATTCCAGATGATATTCCGCCCGGAGGGTGCAGAACATGGTTTGTAGGTTAGTCGTCTGTCTTTTAATTAGGGTATGCAGCCCTCAGGGGGCGGCTGCTGCATCGCGTGGGTTGAGGATGTCAACTTCCGTTCGGCAGAGATGTTATCGAACCTGATCTGATAGGTGACTCGTGCTGGGTATGTCTGGTGCAACAGGTAGTGATGCATCCTACTGTTCGGAGGCACCTAATAATTCTTGATTAGAGGGTATGAGGGCTGATGGGGTGGCTTGTTAAGATTTTTCAAGGATATTGGGTGACGGAATTGCTTTTCAAGGATCTGGTGGCTGGCATGACCACCCAGGTGTAAGTGTCAGATGTTCGATGTATCAGGGGATTACATTTCTGGATGAAATAAAATATAAAGATTTTGTGATACTTTTTTAATAAGGAAAAGTAGATTAGTCCGGAATTCTCTGTATTTAGAAATAAATACAATTTTAAATTTTATCTGATATGGAAAGCAAACAATATTATTAATTCGAGGCCTATTTTTTACAAAATTATGGATAGAAAGTTGGCTTTATTTTAGTATCTTATCGTGTGATTTAATGAATATGACTACTAAAATGCTTGTATAAACTCTGCTTACACTTCACCTCGTTTGTTGTCTTTGCTTCCCTTTTTGCTTCCTTGTGTACGGAGTATACAAAAAAAAAAAAAAAAAAAAAAAAAAAAAAGAAAGTACAATATATTTTCAAGTATCCGGTTCGCGACTATCCGGTCTGGTTTTCTCTTATCGTATTTAAAGAAAGGCAAGGCGTTATATTGGCAGCATTGCCAAACAACAAACTAAAAACTGCAAATTTTGACTCTTACCTTTGAGTTACCTTTTCATAACTGTGTAATCATTTATCAGTGAAAAATAAAATCAGTTTGAGCCAATTTTCTTAAGAATTAGATCTACGATTTACGTTAATGTTTTGTTTATGTTTCCTGCATTTAAGTTAGGCTTTATAGAATTTATGTTAAAATGTGAAAAGTTTATATCCTTAAACTTACTTTTTCTCTGATAAATTCTTGAAATGTGCAGTGCAGTATATAAACATATATAAACTAGCAGTAAAGAGCCTTCTATTTTAACTCGACACGTTATCGGCAACTGCTTCTATGATTAATCAGGCTGTGTTGACATTCTACGTGGCTTGAGATAAATGGAGGGCTTAGTACTCAATAATAAGTGAAAAATACGCATTACAGCAGTGAATTTTGGATTGATGGGCAAAGAAATGAGTTCATAGAACTCCGGTTTATCCGGCGTTTTTGTTATCCGGTTTGCCCTTCCGCCACATTAGGTCGGATATTTGAGAGTGCACTGTATATCAAAAGTATATTATAAGTATATAATTGATATTTTAATGAATTTCCATGTTTTCCCTCTAAGTTAGAAAAGCACGGTTTTAGAATTT
Source organism: Argiope aurantia (assembly GCA_026543865.1). Lineage (NCBI taxonomy): Eukaryota > Metazoa > Arthropoda > Arachnida > Araneae > Araneidae > Argiope > Argiope aurantia. Next base: position 171,705 of record JAPMOR010002304.1, read on the forward strand.
TTCCTATCTGTAATCAATGTAATTCGAAAAAGCTTTGAACTAGACGAATGAAATTTGGTATGTGATTTGCACATTAAATTTGTAGATTTCATTTGAATTTTGAATAAAATCTTTTCGAAAAAAGTTTTTTTTTTTTTTTTTTTTTTTTTTTTTTTTTTTTTACTTACTGGGATGAAACCGTGTCTCGACCTCTCTCCAAATTAACTGGCGTTGGAAATCGCTTGTAACATCACAGAAAGAAACCGTTTCGGTGGTCCTGGAGTTGTCGTCTGGGGAGGCATTATGATGAACGGGCGGACTGAGCTCCACGCTTTCGACAGAGGTTCTGTAACTGGAGATCGCTATTGTCAGGAGGTGATCCTTCCCCATGTGCGTCTGTTCCGAGGTGCCATTGGATCAGACTTCGTTTTTATGGATGACAATGCACGGCCACACAGGACTCATGCTGTTGAGGAGCTTCTGGAAAATGAAGATATCACTCGAATGGATTGGCCGGTGTGCTCCCCTGATTTAAATCTGATAGAACATGTGTGGTATGCTTTGGGGAGACGCCTTGCGGCACGATTATATCCTCCTGGGAACACCCGACAACTTAAACAGATGCTGATTGAGGAATGGGCACTCTTACCTCAAGAACTGTTGGACAATCTGGTGCTGAGTATGGGGAGACGGTGCGAAGCAACCATTGCAGTAAGGGGAGGGCATATCCCATACTAAGGAAAATTTGCTTGCTGTTCTTCCTCTTAGACAGACAATCATGTGTAACGATACCATGAGTTCAATAAAGCCTTTTTTTGTTTGATTCCATACTGTATGCATTGTATTCATTTCTGCGCAACTACGCTTTCGTCATTCTTTCAGAACAAAATGCTGTATCTCATTTCTGAATTTCATGTCTCTCAGATGATTTCTCGTGAAGTTATGGCAAAAAACATACCTGTTGCTTAAGTTTTGCACACCAGTGTATATAATAGTGAAAACCGATTATCGATGAAACATTGCCAACTTATTGCTTGCACTTCCGAGAAATTTATACTTTAAAACTGAGAACTGACAAACAGTAAATGGCAGACGGTACATGCCATTCGGAGTTAATCACGCATATATCAAACAAAAAGTAATTATTATGATTGATGCCAATCAATGTGAGGGAAACGAAATCGGAAATATTTAGTGCAAGCGCTAATTTATGTCTTCTCTTTGATGAATAATTATCTACACAGGATGTTGTCATCCAGCGCCTACAATATTTTGTCTGCCTCAAACTGCAATATTATTTTGAGTTTATTTCATACATACAAAATAGAATTATTATTATCGATGCCAATCGATGTGTAACGGACATTTTCCAGTGAAAACAATAATTTCTCTATTTATTCAGTGAATCGACAAACGATGTTTCGGTTGTACAAACGTATTGATTGCTTCGACAAAAAATATGTCCCCAAACGTTTGTCACCTAATAGATCTACCAGTGCAGCACGTAGAAATGAGGCAATTCGATCTTCTCTAACAAGCGAAGAACGATAAGTGAGCGATAAAGCATTTCGTTTACAAATTCATTACTTCAGAATCTCAAGATCTGCATACGGCAAGAATCGAAAGACAACGTTTATGTATTACCTGATCACGCGCATTGGAATCAAAAGACCAATATGCGGCAGGAAGCGAGGCGACTATTCTTAACGGAAAATCGATTGGAGAAGATGTGCTTATTCCACGCATTCCCATTATTCCCATCGCCCTGCCTTTTGATTTCAAACGACTGCAGTTCCCCATTCGACTTGCATTCTCGATGACCATCAACATGGCTCAAGGTCAATCACTTCAAGTGTGCGGATTGAATCTAGAAAATCCATGTTTTTTTACATGGCCAGTTGTATGCTGGATGTTTATGAGTTGGACAGCCAAGAAATTTAATTGTTTTTACTGAAGATGGAAAAACAAACAAAAAGAAAATATTGCCAATCCCAAAGCACTTGAAGAATAAATTCAAAAAATAGAAAAAATATTATTTGTACTTCTCTTTTATATATCATTAAATTTCAATGAAAGTATTTATTCACTGCCGAAAAGAAAATAAATAACATTCCTTCTATCATTCCTAACTAAACAAGACAGCTATTTTAAATTTCAAACGCTATTTCCAAAATTATTTCTTCTGCTGCAGTAACGCTTTAGGTACCAGCTAGTACTACGTTCTAAAAACTAAATTCTAGAAAAATAATATGTGATTATATATTTAATAAATGTAAGTGAAAATTAATTAAAATATCCTCATAAAATACGATAATAGTTTTCTTGAAGAAAATTAACGAAAAGTTTTCTCAGAAGGTTCAAAATGACCCCTTGGTAAACCTAGCATTAAAGTTTCGTACTTAAATTTGTATTCTTTTTACTACATCTACTATATTTTCTTATTTATTGATTGGTTCATTTTTATTAATTACTTATACAGCAAATTAAAATTAATGAAGCACCGTTGTCAATTTCTCAGTTTGCACGATTTGTGATATGTCTTAATTGCACCCAAATTAAAATTTAATAGCAAATGTAAAACGAAAGTTTTACGCCTGGAATGGAATAAAAGTAATGAAAATCCGCTGGATCATTAACTGCGATTAGTATGCTAAGTTTCGTTTTTGAAAGTAGTAGCAATTCCAAGTACAATATCAGCCAATAAAAGATTGCTTTCTGAAAAACAACAAAGTAATTTATTAAAACGCAATTCTGGTTTATTCCTATTTCATTACAGTTCCGCGAGCATCTTAATGAAGTCCATAAATTCCTTACGAGTCTTACGTGCGGAATAGCCATGAAAATAATTTCAGTCCACCACTTTTAGCCTCCAGCTAAACAGGATGAAAACGAACTCCATCCACCATGAAACGTGGACATTTTATTGCTCATTTTTTTAAAGAGGTAAATGTTTGTTTTTGAACTGCAAAAGCCAATGTTTCTTCCTTTGCTTTCGTACTCATAAATTCATCTGAACGAAGAAACTCAGTGTTCGTGTTCGTAACCAAACGATTTTGGGGAGAAAAAAAAAAGTAAATATTTAATGCTTGATGTTGATTTTCTCATTTTCCAGCCAGCTGTTAAGTTCGAATTGTTCGCTTTTACGTGTACCAGAAATCAACTATCTTAATTGTAGAATAAAAATGAAAAGCAATTAGAAGATATTCGTCTGACTAATAAAGTAGACAAGAATTCGTCGTCTCTGCTTTCAGTGTTTTATTCCAAATGAATAAATTTTCTCACTAATGCGAAGTTCTTAGGAATGACAAATTTTGTTCTTTTTATTTTTCTCCTGGCAATAAATTTTGATTTGACTTAATTTATAATTTTTTGCGCGAGACAGAGCAATACTTAACCCTTAAAGGAGTGAGTCAAAGCGAAATAAATTAGCAAGTCAAATGGGACAACTATTCCGTAAATATGCTTGTTGTGCCTAGCTGTAACAAATATGTGAATGCTTTGGATTTTTTTTATCTAATTGAGATATATTTTATTTTGACATCTGAGACGATGCAATTCAGTACAGCATCACAATATTTATGGAAATATAAATACGAAGCAAAACTAATCTTTTCTAGAACATTAACTAGAAAAACAGAAATCAAAATATCATATAAAAAGGAAAAAAAAAAGAAGCTGTTTACTACTTTGTTCGAATTTAATTGGTTTTCTTCATCTACAAATACGATTATCTATATCTATACTTATAATAAAGCTCAATGTGTGTGTGTGTATGTTGGCGCTCTACAGGCCAGACCATTCAACCTATAGCTACAAAATTTGGCACGTGTATACCTTGGAGGCAGAGAATGTGCACCTGGGGGTTATTTTTTTAAAAATTAAGCGAAATTTTGACGTGTTTCTGCTATAACTTCCGAAAATATTACCGCACAAAAAAGATTTTTACATGAAGTTAAAGATCAAAAACTTATCTTTTAAATGATACTAATGTTTTAATCTTAAAATTAAATTTCTATTTTTAATGAATTTTTAAATAAATATTTAACTATGTTTTTCAATAATTTTTTTCGTAAAAAATAAAAATTAAAATTAAGCACGTTTCACATTCATGGAAAAATTAGCTTTTTTCAAAGTGTTGCCATCACATTGATTAAAGCTCCAATTAAAAATAAATTAAATCTTTTAGGAAATGAAATCTGCAAAAATATAATTTTCGGAAGGTGTCTGTAGGAAATGAAACAAATATGAAATATTATTTTTTCTAAAAAATAAATTCAAGAAAAATTATTTTATGATCTTTTACACTCTCTATACAGGGTGTTTATTCAGTCCCGGATCCATTTTGATATTTAATGACTCATAAAATAATGAAGATGTAAACAAACTAATGGCATTTATTGATGGAATAACTCATATATTTTCCTTTTCAGGTATGAATATTTTTACTTTTGTAAATATCATCTGCGCGTGTGATTAATTTCAGATAATTTCATTTTCCAGTCTAAATATCTGTACTTTTTTAAATATCGTCTGCTTATCAATTGCATTCTTTTCTCTTTTGTTTTTAGCAACTATTGAAATGTTATGTTTACTTTTGATGTGTTTGTTCTATGTAGTACTTTTGTATGTGTTGTTTTATTCGAGCGGATATTAAGGAGAATGCATACACCACAAGAGAAAGCACAGATTTTATGGTGGTCATAGAGTTAATTTCCAGTCAACTAAATCACTGACTTTTAAGAGTTAATTTCCAATCACTTAAACTGACTGATTTATGAAAATTTGAATATCACTATTCAATAAAAAAAGGATAATTTTAGATTTTCCATCTATCGCTTCAAAGAAATTACGCCAATCAGCGCGCAGATTTCTCAAGATTAATTGGTCTAAGATTATGAAAATGTTGAGTTTCTCTAAATTTTTAACATTAAAACTTAAACATTAAAAATTTTAACATTTAAAACTTAAACATTTTTAACATTTAACATTTAAGTCTTAGTTGATCGTGGAAAATAGAAACATTCATTCATTTATTTAAAATTTGGTGTGTCCAGAATATTTCTCAGAATATGATACCTTACTGCATTAAATTTAGATTTCATAAATTTTGAAATATATTTATAGGCAGGAACAAAATATTATTATTGATTTCATTTCAATCCTATTGAAAGCAAAACTGAAAACTGAATTTTATTCTGAATCTCAGAAATTTTTGTTGAATTATTCTTTGAGATATTACATAAATTATGAAAAATATTTTGTAGTTAACATAAGACTTAAATACCGAGCGATTCTGTTTGCAATACTCACATTCAATAATAATAATAATAATTAATAAATAACAATAAAGATGATAAATAAAATAAAACGCTTGGTTTTATTAAAAAATATCTTAATATTAATTGCAATTTCATCATTTACATTTTAAATTAAAGTTGAAGTTTTGCCGGAAATGACAACAAATTAGCAAAATATATATAGTAAATTGAACGAAACGATCTAAACAGTATAAGTTTGGTATGACTATCAAAATTTGAGGATTAAAAATGTTTTAAGAGACCATGTTTTGAATCCTTTAAGAGACCAGTTACTTAAAATATTTAATTTAAAATTGTAGCGAGCGGTAATACTGGCGAACCGGCTGGTCGCCAAAGGCGGCTAGTAGAGAATAGTTTTCAAAACATTTTCAAAAATAGATGAAATAATAAAAATTTTCTCATGTAAAAAATATTAAAATTCTAAAGAAAATGTAATAAATAAATAAATAAATAAAAATATTTACCATTAAACTTTCGCTTGGGTTTAAGGGGAAAAAATAGTCTTATGTTTGCAAAGTAAATACTTTCCTGTAATAGTTTTATTAAACAAAAGCAGATATATCGAATTACTTTGTTTTCACATTTCTTCTATAACGAAAATAAAATATTTGTACATGTAGGAAATAATATACACATATCTTCAACGATACTTGAAATCTAAATGATTATTTGTTCTTAAATGTACATCTATTCATGAAATTCAAGTTAAGATAAATAATTTTTAAAGAATAATATTTTGTTTTATGTTTTTCTTTCCATTTCCTCTCTTTTGTTTTAAATTTCTTTTGAAGTTATAATTTAAATTATCATTTGATAAGCATTTCACATTTCCACAAATCCATTATCCGAACATATCATATCTGTTCAGAATTTTGCAGCAATTTTATAACGAATATGAAATATTAATATAATTAGAAACGGAAAAAATAGTATGTATAAAATTGAAAGAAGTCATTAATTATTTTAGAAAAATTTAAAATAAATTGATAAACGGAAAAATAATTGCAGGAGAATATCGTCTGCTTGCCAAAAAAAAAAAAAATGTTTTTAAATTGTATTTCTGTTGCAAGAAAAACTTTGATAAATCATTCTATTGTTGTTATTGGAAGTTACGTTTAGGTATTTGTTTCAGAATAATTTGATTTTAATCAATATGTTTAATGTATACATACCTCTAAAAAATAAACGAAAAATTTTATAATAAAAGAATTCTTTCCTGAAGATATATATAAATAATAATAAAAAAAGAACAAATGCAATTAAATCAAACATCCATTCCAGACCTTGTTACGGAAATGCGAGACAAGTCGAAAATTTACGACTTTCACTTTTTGCTCAATTTTAGGGTATTAAAGTTTGAAACACAACCATTGGAAGCTTAAGGAAAAAAGGCATAAAAAAGAGTCAAAATTCCGGATATTCTGTAAAAAGGGATAAAATATAATAGGAATGTTAAATAGAATTTCCGTCGTTTTTTATACATAACGATGCCATTTACGGCGGCAGCTCCATATTTTAAAGCAATGTTCTTCAAGAACATTTTCTGCTCGGGATATCTTCTAAGCCTTCTTTCCCGCCATAACGTCCTTAATGCCATTTCTGCCAGCCAAGAATGGGGAATGATACGAAGTCCCATAAATTTCCTCTTATCTTATGGAATCAGATTCTTCGTTCATTTTCTTTGTTTCGTCAGTAATGGGGAGAGTTATTATAAGCCTTCTTTTACTTAAGCCTCATATCTTGGTGTATCGATTTTTGCTCCAGTTGGACGACCCGGTACAGCTAAGGTCGTAAAATTAATGCTGTTAATTTGAGTCTCCGTTATTTTGCTTCGTCCAGGGAACTGAAATGAGTTGAGAATTAACGGGTTTTCCTAAATTTGCTTGCTTCGCGTTTATTGGTCTCGTTATAGAAGGAGGAGTGAAGGGTTGATGAAGATGAAAGTTTGAAATCTTTAAATTTAATAACAAAGAGGGAAATAAAAGAGTGAGTTTGCATCGGAAAATTTTAGATTGGGGTTTAGTGTCGGAATTCGATACTTTTAATTTATGGCAACATATACATGAGAGATGATTAATTTTGTTCCCTTTAGGCTATAAATCAATGCAAATGGCATTTATAAAGAAATAGTCCAATGCTAAGCTAGTCAAATGAAATTAGATTTCAGAAAACTTTGATTGCAACGCATTATTATGAACCTTAAATCTGAAATATTACATGTGTTACAAAATATAATTTGTAACCAATTACATAATTTATCATTCGATGTAAAATAAAATGCAACATAATTAATTAACATCAAACTAGTTAAACATTTTAAGGGGAAAAGTTAGGGTTAACATTTGATAAAAACTTAACCAGTGATTTTAAAAACAGTTGTGATTGCTATCGCTTAACCCTGATTGAAAGATTATTTTTAGTTTGATCAACATGAAAATAATTAAACATAATGTCTGCAAATAAAGATGTAGTCTCTTTACTTTCTCGTATATGTAGTATGGAGAAAGTATTGTAATCGTCAAAAAATTCTAACTCGAGATTTTCACGAAATTCCACGTTTTAAATCTCCCTGAGTTCGGTTTGGAAAATGTCCGTTTGTATGTTTGTGACAAAGATAATTCAAAAACATTTTGATCTAGACGGATGGAATTTGGTATAAGATCTTTACACTAAATTTTAAGCAAAATCCGTGCAGAGGAAGTCCGGCAGTTCGAATATAAGTTGACGATAACTACCAACCGATGAGAAGTATATGGATAAATCGGTGCACAGATTAAAAATCTACAGGGAGGGCACTCCCGAATTTTAAGCCAACTGCAATGAGGGGTTGATCGTCTGTCGGTCTGTGCTTTCAGAAACATATAAACGCAATAACACAAAAACTCGATGAGTTAAATATATTAAATTTAGTATGTGATTTTGTGACTAGAATTGTAACTTTCTATCATATTCTTGTTTCAATCGATTGGTGTAAACGCGTCTAAAATAAAAATTCGATTTTCGTAAGCTATTAAACACATGCCAGGGATTAATTGCCAAAACCTCTTGCCATGGATGACGCGACAGATTCAGTATTAATTGCCAAAACCTCTTGCCATGGATGACGCGACAGATTCAGTAAAAATGTTAAATTCATGCCAAAAGTTAATGTCTTGTAACTACTGTTCGCCAGTGCCATTCGAAGTGTTCTCTGGGATAACGCCTTTATTTGAGTGTATACGAAAAAAAGTTTTGGGAAAACCACTCCCCGCAGATTTTCATTGAACTCTCAATAATTGATTTTGAAATTATCATTAAAATAATCTATAAGAGATTAAATTGATTAAAAGAAATGCAGTTATAAGACTTTTTGCAGAACTTCTAATGAGTTAATTTCAATATTTAGTATCGCATTTATTATTTCATGTCATTGTTATATTGTTCCATGCTAATCTTTCAGCGCATCCGAAATCTATAATAAACTCTCGGATATAAAAACAAATGGAAAATTCGAGGTTATAATAATAATTTTAAAAAAACGGGAATATATATAATGTTAACGAGTGGCAGAGGTCTTTCTACCTAGACTTTCTCTCAAATAAAGGTAATATGCCTCCTCCCACTGCGTTAATGTTAATGACCTTAGGCAAGATCGTGAACGATTGGATTGTTTAAGTATTTATTTTTAATTTGCCTTCGTAGTATAAATATTCAGTTTGGACGCCTCAATTTATCGAAACCAAAAATTGGGGCTAAATTATACATTTTATTTAAATCGATTATAAACCAATTTTCATCTACCTGAGCCGTCGCATTTTTAAGTCATCGCGTTCAAATGCACGTGAAAGTTCTGATAGGTAGACAGTCCATCCTTTTGAAAGATTTAGTTCTAATTTCGATAAAGATACTTTAGATTCAAAATTATGTACAAAATTACATCCGTCAAGCCTTTTAAGTTTTGTAATTATTGCATAATTGCGTTGACTTCTGATCCCCGACTTCCTTTGAAAAAGTTTAGTTCAAAATTTAAAAGTTTTCAACAAAAATTTGGTTTAGAGAACAAACGTTGAATTTCCTCCCTCTGGATCAAAGTATTTTTAATTCCATCGGATTCATAAAAAGCAGACGAAATTAATTCCTTTCAGCAAGCTGGAAAGCAAAGGTAAATTCCTTTACATCTGAATTAATATCTGGGAACATAAATTGTCGATGTTAGAAACAGTCAGAATTAAAGCACTTTTCAGCCACTACCTTCAAAGACATTGCTGCTAACGAAAACTTTTAGGTACAAAAGTTGTTTGATTTAATGAAGGGCTAATTTGGCAAATTGGATTTATTTTTCTATCTTTGATATTAAGGAAGTTATTGGGAAATGAAAATTTCAACCCCCCCCCCACCACCATTTTTACCGCCTTTGAGCTAGATGGGGCATTTATGAACTCGCCCAAGATTTTTACAGTCCTAACAACAATTTCCAAGCGTTAGAATCGAAATAAAATTATTCTAGTCATCTTGTTTACAAGATTACAAGGGAGAAGCGTTATACGCATGTATCTATATTTATTTATTTATCTATCTATATACACACATTTATATATATGTAAACTTTTGAACGAAGGGTGGTTTTGGTTTCTAGGGATCATGACCATAAAGAACTTTCCCGAAGTCCTGTCATGAGAACCATAGCAATAGGTAATCTTCCTATAGGAATCTACCTAAAAATATGTTTTTCAGGGCTGGGAAGTTCTGCAATATGCATACTTGTCAAAATCTTAATGCCGAATTTTTTTGATAATATAAATACTTTCTCTTTATGTATTTTCTATGTAAGAGAGAAATTAACGTTTACTTGATTTATTATTTCTTGAAATAAGTCAGTGAGCATATTTACTTCATGGTTTCCTCAAACTTTCATCAAGACGTGCTGGTTAGATTTCTCAGGATTAATTTTTGCCTCATTTGCTCTCTTCTTGGTACCCTCAGCAATCAAGAAGATATTCGGTTTGTGATTCACAATGACTCGCACCTTTTTCTAGGATGCAAAATCTTATTCCGTCCTAAGCCATGTGGACGTCAATGCAGGTTGCCGTGAAACAGTCCCGCCCATTACCAAGGTGGCAGCAATATCCCGCAGGTAATCAGATTGATCAGCTAGAGACTATCAATCATTTTCTTCTCTTTAAGAATTTCCAGATTATTATGTGGATTTCCAGATAATCCCTCACTCTATTTTTTTTTCTTCTGTTAATGGATCACTATTTTCTTTGATCCACTTTTAAGGATTAGTTTCGATTTAAATGTTTTTTTCAAATTTTATAATTCACAAAATTTTGGACTTTTATTGTTTATTTTTAATGTTACTATATGCTTAAATTTAAAGTGCGCTAGTTTTATAAATATGTATGTTCGTTTCACTAATGTGTCTGATATTTTACACTACAACTTCCGTTACTTAATATGTGATAATCAGATCTGAAATATAAGCAGGATATCAGCCTGTCTAGACAGATTCATTTTCAAGATCATTCAGAAAAATCTACTTTGAACTATATATTCGCCAGCAGATCTTCAGCTCCAATGACAATATCTATCGATTATATAATTTTTTTAATGAAAACATTGCTTTTTATTCGCTTTACGATTGGTAGATAGCGAGTCACCTGACCCATGACATTTGAAGTTTGTTTTGACAGTATTGTTTGAAATATTTAATGAAGATTATTATTACGTTGTAGTATTTATGTTGCACTTGAGAGTGAAATGGTAACAAAAAAAAGAGGAAAATTAAAGCTTTGTTTATTAACAAATTAAGAACAAACGAATTTAAAACAACATTATTTGTTAATTCTACTTTTATTCGCACCCTTTGTGGCAGCACTAACGAATAGCTTTCCAGCTTGTGTTATCTTTTTCATATAACGGAAACTTTTCTCCCTTCAGCTATATCTAAGCAAAACACTTGTTAATTTTGCATTGTTTTCTTAAATCATAATATTGCAGGAAGTTAGCGATATCAAATACAAAATAAATGAAAAAAAAAAGACAAGCAAGAATCTACCAATTAGGAAAGCTGATCGTGAAGCTATTACGTTGGCGACAAAATAGTGAAAAATTGACTCAATACTTCGATATTGGATATATGAACAAATAATGTTCTCATTGTGGAGCTTTGAGTTTTAAATCGGAAGTACGTAAATGTATGAAATCGGAGTTGGCGAACTAAAGCGAGCCCCTTGTCTTAACAATAAAAATTTCACTATACAGTGGTGGCCAAAATTGTGGTCACTTTTGCAAATTTTTATGTTTTCTAACTTTATATGCTTATAGAAAATGTAATGTTTCCCAAAATGCAAACTCTTACATATCATTTTCAACTCTTTTTATCATTTTAATGCTGATTTCAATACAAAAAGCAAAATTTAAATATTTGCAATATAAAAAAAGTAATAATTATTGAGATAGATGCTGCTGATTGCATAGGGTTATCAGTAGGATAGCTTTTATTTTTTATTACAGCTTCATACTGATGTTTCATTGAGCTGACAATGGTTGAAGCCAGGAAACAATTATAGTCTGAACTAATTCTCTTTTATTTGATGAACGCTTCATAAGTACAAGAGTTTTCAAACGGCGCCATAAGTTCTCAATAATTTTGAAGTCAGGACTGTTTCCTGGCCATGATAACAATTCAATGCTAAAGCACTCTTTCGATATTTTTGCTGTGTAGCAAGGAGCTGAATCCTGCTGAAAAATAAATGATGCGTTGTTGGGAAAGAGGATCACTGATGGAAGGAGTAAGTTTTGGCTCTAGAATAGTGTCAGTGCATTTTCTTGCATTTAATGCCCCATCGATAATATGAAGAATACTAATACCGTCTGCTGACATGCAGGATCAAATCATAACACTAACTTCCTTCGTAGTTGCCTGAAAGCAGTCAGGGTGTAGCTTTTTGCCTATTCTATGTCTTACCTACTTTCGCCATCACTCCGTATAATTTGTGACCACTGATCAGCTGTCCAACTAATGAGTTCTTTTGCCCACTGTAATCTTTTTATAGGCTGCTGTAAATTGAGATAAGGATTTTTTCGTTGATTTCTACCTCTTAGTCCAACATCTAATAATCTTCTCCTGGTTGTTCTTGAACTGACATAAATGCCAGCATCATTCAGTTGACTTCTGATGACATTCTTCTATCTTGGAGACATAATCTTTTTATTCTTCAGTCGTCAACAGATGTGGTGCCTCTTTTTCAGATATTTACTTCTTTGTTTTTTTATTGAATTTGTTACCTGACATCGTAAACAAAAGACCACATTCATACAACACAATTTTAGTTCTCTTTCTAGGTGTACAATCCATTCTTTTATTTTATGCCATTACTTCTTACTAAATATTAGAAATATTTACAAAAATTCCTACTATAATAAAAACGTTTAAGAAAATTTCTAACTTGCAATTTGATTACATAAAAAACAATCTTTCTTCTACAGAAAAAAGCACAATAATGACTTATTCCAACTTTAAACATGATATCAGCTTCTGCTAGCAGTAATTAACATTTAATTGATTGACCGAACAAGAAGAGTGATTTGTCAGAAAAGTAGAAAATACAATCCACTTCATCACTGTGTTTCTTATTCAGATTAAAGTAAGAATACCTTTTTCTGAATTGCAATGATTTGTATTTTTTTTTGTATTGAAATCAGAATTGAATTTTTTTAAAAATGATATGTAAGAGTTTGCATTTTATGAAATGTTACATTTTCTTTAAGCATACACAATTAGAAAACATAACGATTTTCAAAAGTGTCCACAATTTTAGCTACTACTGCATATTGAAAGTAAATAGTCCTTTTTGTTAGACTGAGTGATGAAAAATTACTAATAAAGCTCCCAGCAGGCATTTATAGAAATGATTTATTTAATCAAAGAGATGGAAATTGGAAGTATCTGTCAATCTTTAATTGGTTGCTTTTTTTTTAATTCGTTGGCCATTTACTTCTATTTTGTAAAGTTCAAATTCTTTAATGAAGTGACCAAATCGTTTTCGCTATCTTACTACTCTAACATTTGCGTCTTTACCAAATAAGTCTTATCAAATGAATTCTAAAAATTCTGTCTCGATAAAGATTTGGTTGGAAAAAAAAAGTCCCTTTTTATTGGATTAAATTCAATTTTTTCAAATAAGTCTTTCGTTTTTAAAATATTTTGAGCATTATTCTAACGATGTTGCTATTCTTCTGTTATTCCATTTCCGCCTTCATTTCTAATTTGAGAAAATAGCACCTGAAAATGCAAAATAGCATTAAAACGTATGCAAATGCAAATATAAAAATCAGCAGAACTTCCTAAAGAATGTACTCAGAAACAAAATTATAAGGATTTTATAAAGAAACATATAAAAACTTCAAATTATGTTTGCTCACAAATCATGCATTTCTTCTCTATCCACAATGTCACCTTGCACTACATTCAAATTTAATTAATTTTTTTCATTAAATTTTCTGCTTTTTAGTCTACATTTTGTAAAATTTTGCTGTCAATTTTAAATTAACTTCCAGATGAGCTAACCATTTGGCATGGCGCCATCTGTCAGTAATGAAAGTTAATATTACATTGTTATCTGTTTCGAACTTTGTTTAAAGTTGCAAGTCTCTATCTCAGCAGGAAGTTAGTTTTAAGTCGACTGCAAAATTTGCACCTAACAGACAAACAGGTGGAGCAAAAATTGAGTTAAAAACTTGTTAATAAAATGTCCAAACATTTCCAGACCTTTTTGGATCAATTTTACTATGTTTATTGGTATTAAATAAATAAATAATTTATTCAAATTAATAATTTAAAAGCTCAAAATATTCGAAAACCGTCATTAAATAGAAGACTTTTGGTTCAAGGAAATAAAATATGAATTTATATATACATAAAAAATATTAATTACATGTTGTTTGTTTCATGAGATACCAAACAGCTACTAATCAAAAACGAAGTGAAAACAAGTTATTCCTGAAACTTTATTTCGACGAAGGCTCAACACTCTTGTTTGAGAAACCGTTTACTTCCTGTCAAATATATAACTCATAATAATGATCAATCAAATATGTTGATGACCCGTATGATTTCATGTCATCGGGAAAGAGACATACCAAGTGATGATAAGCAACAAAAGTTAGCCGAAAAAACATTTCACATCGACCTTATTATCAAATAAATCAGGTAAATAAAAAAAAAGTAATTGTCATTTTCACTGTCCGAAAGCCATTCTAATAATTGATTGATAGTTTAAATTATAGGAAGCGATAACATAATGTGATATTCCTATCTGAGTAAAACACTTTACAGAAACCTTATTATTACCAGAACAATAAAAGAGGTTAATTATCATTTTAACATCAGGAAAGGAAGGTAATAGTTTTTATTGATTGATAGTTAATCCCGATTAAAAGATGGAAAAGAACTTAATGATACAGGACGATATGTCTGATACACTGAGTAATATCGTTAAATGAATTTAACCTCTGCTGTCTACTCTCATTAAAAAAAAAGGAAGAATCGTCTATTGGCAAATTGCCAAAAGGCAATTTCTTTTTTGTCGAGATATAAGAAAATTTCACACCACCGTCATCTTCTTCCCTAATTTTATAAGGATTAGGGATTCGAAGATGAACTGGAACCGTGGAAGAGAATACAACTTAAGAGAGCCTTCCAATTAGGTTTGGCATCATTACGTTTAAAGGCAGTCGAGATTATGGCCTGAAAATCCCTTTCCAGTCTATAACATCGAAGTAACTCATTTTCACTCAATTATTGTTTGTTATAATGAGATATTTGTCGAATTATTACCTCATTATACATAAATTTGAACGACCATTTTATTTTCAGTCGTGAAAGTTAATATGAAAATTTCAAAACTCTTCACTATCCCCGTCCCTTCCCCTTGTTCCGAAGGGCCCATCAATGAACTCGGGAAAGATCTTCATTCTTACCGGTTGAAATCCAATCAAAATTATTCTCCAATTATCGTTTCACAAGATAAGAAGAGCAGAATATTATCCGCTTGTAGTATGCAGTTAATGTTCTTATATGTGGATAATATCAGCATATATATGTAATGTTAATTTTAAATCTAAATTAACTTCCTAATTTTTGCCTTAAACTAGCCCATTCGCTCTAAAATGTGAATCCAATACCTGAATACTTGATCCAATTCCCAGTTATTTTATATTTAATTAATTCTACCACGTGCTCTAGAAATCTGATGATTTTTGCATTTCCCACGCTCAAAGAGAAGGGATAAACATCCTTAATGCTTACGATATTCTTTGAAAGGTACCTAAGATTCCCTTTCCTTAATCTACATGCTTCAAAGAAATCTCTATCAGAATCTCTTGGTAAAATAATTGAAGGGAAAAATTTTGCCACTTCGCTCTTGTATCACGATGTAAACAAACATCTATACATCTATTTATCTTCCCTGTACAAATTATGACTCCGTGTAAAATAAATCGAAGATAAAATTCCAAAAATTTCTTCTTTTCATATATATATATATATATATATATATATATATGCATGCACAAACACATAATGTTCTGTTTATTTTACTGTTTTTCTTAATTAAATATGAACGATGTGCTGTAGAAAATCAGCAAAAATACATAAACCAGTTTATTTGAAATTTATTAAGAATATATTTAATTTAAGAATATATTTATATATATACGCTCAACAAAGAAAAGTAGGAAACCAGAAATAAAAAAAAAGGAGTTAGAGAACTCATTCAGAGCTTATATAACTTCAAATTGTAATTTTGTCGAAATTTGGTTAAGCAAGCATTTATTTTAACCGCATGATTTTTAAGTTCTTCTGCAACTTAATGTTTAATAATTAAAGTTATGAAAAGAAGACCCTGAGAAATAAAAGACAAAATCCACACAACTGAGGAATTAGAGTCACAGTGAAGTTTTGAATTCAAGTAATTAGAAAATAATAACTTGTAAGAACGCGGATAAATTAAATTCATTAGATATATACAAGGGCTGTTCAAATGGAAAGGTACGTAACGTCATAACAACGTAACCGTTGATATATTTGCCTATGCCGCTATGGGAGAACATAGCGAGACATTTAAGGATGCGATTGGAATCTCCGGCGTAGATCGGAGCATGCGTTGGCGCCCACATGCGCAAGAAAGAGCAGAGGCTCTTAGAAAGAGCGTCGTGCAATTAACGTGGCAGTACATAAGAATACAGAATAGCGTTCACATTGCAAAATATGTACTCCGATGTGTACAGTGAGACACTCAGAAGACTATGCAGATCTATCAAGGACAAAAGTCCGGGGCTGCTCACCGAGGATGTGGATCTGCTCCACGATAACGCGCGTCCACATGTCTCCAGGATTACACACCGCGGAACTGTCCAAGTTCAAGTAGGAGCAGCTCGACCATCCGCCTTACAGTCCGGACATGTCGCCCTGCAATTTTCATGTGTTTTGTCCTCTGAAAAACATCTGAAAGAAAAGCGCTTCAACTCGGACGATCAACTGAAGGACGCTGTGAAGGATTGGGTCTCATTGCCACAGGGATTCTGGGAACAAGGAATCCTTCGGCTCGTTAATCAATGGGATCGTTGTGCTCAAACCTATGGTGTATACTTTGAATAAAGTCTTCATTTTTACCCATAGTGTCGTTTCGTACCTTTTCATTTGAACATCCCTTGTATAAAGTATATATTTAAAATCGTGTCATGAGAACCATTGCAATAAGTAGCATTCCTAAAAGGAATCTACCTAAAAGTGCGCAGTGTTGCAAAAAACGCATTCCACCGAAATCCTGGCACCTCCCCTTCCACTTTCTTTCATTTATAAACGAGCCAATCACCTAATCTTCCGTTTTCCTTCATTTTCGGATACTATCACAAGATACGAGACCATCAATTCCAAAGCATGTTGTCTTTCATCATAGCCATTTTAAGATAAGTAAGCATTCAGCTACTATTACGCATAAAAAATACATCCTAATGCACTACAGAAGTCAATGAATCCTAACTTAAACCATGAAAGACTTCAACCATCCTTAATAAAAATAAAAAAAGATCAGAAACGACTGTGGTTTGAGAATTGTATTATAGAATAAAATCTTAAGAAGGATAAGGACTCCAATAATCGTGACTTCTACATAGATGACCTCTTATCTTTATGCAGAAGTTTTATTGCCTTTTAACGTATTTCTTTCTTTTCTTTTCTTTTCTTTCTTTCTTTCTTTCTTTTTTCTTGTAATCATTACTTCTTTCCCTCAGAGCTAACGACTTCGGTTTTTACTTTACGACTCAATTTACGACGGAAAAATTTGTCGATAAAATCAAAACACCCCGTTAAGAAAGGGATTGTAAGACACGACCGATAATTTATGAATTATGAGGCAGAAAGAACCAGTCGGAGATAAACACGAATTGTATCATTAATTATATACATATTGGCTGATTTGGCGGCAAGTGCCGTGTTAAAAAAGACTGATTTTGTATCGGGTCTCACGAACTTTGCTATTGAAGTAAGTTATATTTAGATTCCAGCTGGAGTGGTCTTCCTGAAACTTTCTCGTACACTCTCTTATAAAAGCATTTCCCATTTCTCCGCATAAAATTGTGGACATCAGACAAGGCTGCATGGTATTGGTAAACGATAGTTACGAAATACAGAACTTTGGCTTGACTCTAGCATTTTTATTGAATCTATTGCGAGAATATATATTTTGGATACTTTTTAGCCTGCCGATTGACACCAAAATTTGACACAGAATTACAATTGAAGTCACAAAATCACACATCGAATTTTATTGATTTAAGTCTTTGCATTAATGAATTATTGCGTCTATATACATGCGAAAATACAGACAGACAGACGGTCAACTGTTTGACAGATTTGGTGAAAATTTTGATAAGTATCTACATTTTAAAAGTTTAACCCATGTGTCAAATTTTATGCTCCTAGTTCTTTGCGTTTAGTAGATACCGAGTTCACTCTCTATGAGTGGATTTCATTCAAAGTTTGATAAAAATCTACGATTTTGGTAATAGATAATCTTTCTTGATAATCTCCTACAACCAATGAAGTAACTTCGGACCAAATTTGGCTGTTATGGCCCATAGTTAATTTTAAAATTTTTCTTCAATGATTTCGGATTAAACACGAAAAACAATTTTTACAGCAGTTTAAAATAAATAAATAAGATTTTCAATAAAAACAATTATATTTCAGTGCAACTTTTCCTATCAGTTCTTAATTAATATTTTTATAGTATATTTTACAATAAAATTTCCACATTATTTTTAGTTACGACATCTATATAGAGTGCCTTGTGGCGATATTATATACAATTTTCCATGTGCAAGTTGTCGTTGCCAGATAATAAAGAATTTTTAAATATATAATAATTTTTTTTATCAATATACGATACAGACTGACATAAATCTAAAACATTAACATGTTTTTAGGTTTGAGGTTAGGTTGAAAATTCGAATTCGAGATTTTGACGGATTTACAGATTTTAGAGCTACCTGAGTTCGAATTGTTCGAAAATTTGAAAATAAAATAATAATAACACAAGAATGTAGATAAAACAATACTTAATTGCATTTAAATAATAAATTTAAATCGCTTACAGAATCAGACGATTATTTGTGAACGCATTCGGCGAATGAATTCAAAATGTTTTTCTAACAAACATATAACACAACAATCGTATGCAGCTGAAGGTCTAGTATTCAGAAAACTTGCGATAATTCAAAAGCGGAATGTTTTCATTAATACCGTGAATGCATTATCTTTTAATGAGTTTGTGTTAGATTTCCGGCAACTTGCGCTTTAATTCAAGGACTTTAAATTTGATTAAAAGGGAAATGTTTTGAATCTTAAAGAAAGTAATTTGGGATCGGGATTCGGCCATAAATTACTTTTAATTAAGTAACATTTCATTTCTTATCGGAATGCGCACTCCCACGAAGTTATTTAATTAACTGAATTTCATCCGAGAATAAATTAAGAGAAGCAATGTTCATTTCTTTCTAATGAACATCTCTTCAGCTGCGACTACATTTCATTGACTTTTAAAATAAAATTGTTTGCTGAAACTTTTACGAATAAAAGAGAGAAAAAAAAGTGAATCGATTGGGTTTAAAATGTAGAGAACGTGGATTTAATTTGAATTAATTAGAATATAAACAATAGTTTTCAAGTTAAGCGTAATCCAGTTGTTATAAATACATTAAAGAAAAAGGCAAGCCAGTATGAAAAAAAAAAGCCAGTATGAAATGTTTTCCCAAAACTTTCTCGCATCCTTTCCGATAAAAGCCTCACCTCATTTCCGCGAATAAAATTGTGGACATTAAAGCTAAGAATAATTTGCATGATACTAGAAAACGATAGTTATGAAATATAGAACTTTTGCGTGAGTTTAGAATTTTTACTGAATCTATCATGAGAATATGTATTTTGGAGACTTTTCCCTATGGATTGTCGCCAAAATTTGATACGGAATTACATTTATAGTCACCATATAATGTATCAAATCATTGATTCAAGTCATTACGCTTATGAATTATTGCATTTACATGCAGATGAAAGCAAGACCAACAACCAGTCAACCGTTTCACAGATTTGATTGCAAAATTTAAGTAGGATATATATATTATATATATATATATATTAATTTAAACCAAATTAATTTCCAAAGCTTTATCTTAATTTAGCCCAAAGTAAGAAATTCTCTTATTTCGTGATCCTATTCCACTTCTGGTTTAATTAATCCCTTTGTAAAAATAATGCGCCATCAATACTATGTATCAAATGAAAGTGATATCTTCGGTGCCCTTGAAAAGGTGTCAAAGGTCAACATATATATTGAATTGGTGCGTAGCCGGAAATCCTATGTTATATAAGGCCAGTGATCATTTGTTTCGCCCTTTTCCTCCTTTCTTACATCTGATTTTGTGCCATGCTGCGTCTTCTTGTAAATAAATTGCTTTCCCGAGATGGATATTAAAGAGAGAATAAAACGAAATTAAAAATACAAAGTCTCGTCTATGTCTTCTAATCCATTACACACACACACACACACACACACACACACACACACACACACACACA
>JAPMOR010002304.1:192132-211065 GCA_026543865.1 Argiope aurantia
ACACACACACACACACACACACACACACACACACACACACACACACATTTATATATATATATAAATTTCGTCCGTCCAGCTCCAAACGTTCATAAATTATTTTGTTCCCAGACAGGCAGATAGACATAAGGCCAAAAATGTGTCTTTTTGGACTTAGGGAGGTCTGAAATGCGGTGATTCGTCAAAATCTTGAGTATGAATTTTTACTTCTTGTGTGCGTAGTATAGAGAACGTACAGTAAACTTTTCAAAATTCGAACTCGAAATTTTAACGAATCTCCACGTTTCAAATCTCCTTGAGTTCGAAAAACACATTTTTGGAAAATGTCTGTCTGCTTGTTTTTCTGACAAAGATCATTCAAAAACGCTTTGAACTAGACGGTTGAAATGTGGTATACGTTCTTTACACCAAATTTGCAGGTTTCTATCAAATTTTGAGTAAAATATGTTCAGAGGAAGTTCATCAGTCTGGCTGTTCGAATAAAAGTTAACATGATAGCTAGAAAACAAAGAGAGCTAGATGGAGAAGATTTTCACAGATTTAACCTCTATAGTGTAGGCATCTCTGAAATGTTGAGATAAGTGCAACTACGGTTGACTTTCTGTCGGTCTGTGGTTTGAAAAATAATTCAAACACGCAATGACTTAAATATATCAATTTTGGTATGAGATTTTTGACTACAAGTGCAGTTTTGTGTCAAATTTTTGTTTCAATCGGTTGAGAAAAACTTATTTAAAGCACAAATTTGATTTGCGAATACAATTAACTATATATCAGAGATTAATCACCAAAACACTCACCACGGATCGCATGTTAGATTAAAAATGTTAAATTTACACCAAAAGTTAAAGTTTCGTAACCATACTCCGCCATTGTCATGAAGACGTTCTCTGACATGACAAATTTATTAGAGAATATGTCAGAAAGTTTTGGGGAATCACTCTTGCTGGTTTGATAATTGCAAAACTTGCTCTACGCTTTATACGTACAGAAAGTAAATATATATTTTATGATAATCAAAAGCTAATTATTAACAACGGAATAAAAAAAGAAATTAACAACGGAATTTTATCATATCTAATGAAATGATAAAACAGCAAGTATAACTTCTTAGGTTTGTTAACTGCACATATGAGGTAAAAGTTCATTAAATTTATTTAGGTTGTCGACTGGGGGAATTTTAGGAGGAATTGGTTCACATTTGTGTTTCGTTTGAAGATATGTCAAGAGATTCTCTATTCATTCATACGAAATTTAGGAAAACAAGCTAATTTCTTTGCTTTTAAGATAAAATTGGACATTTTGATGGATAATATCCAGCACGAACGATAAGGATATATTAATAATTGAGTAGGAGGCATTGTGGATCAATAAATTTACCATAGAATTTTTCATTCAATGAATGATGATAAGAACATCCCGAGGTATGAATAAGATAAATGGATGTTGTAGAAACTATACTGAAAAAAAAAAGAGACAAAATTGAACTGAAAAAAAGATCAGAAAGGTACAAACAAATGAAATTTAATTTTAATGACCCTTGATTTCTTAATTTTCTAAACGAATGAAAAAATAAGATTTTTTTACTTGGAGAAAATTAAGAGAATTATATATTAAAAATCAATGAAAAAAAGTGTTTTGATCATTTTTGTTTTAAATTAGAGAGAAAATTTCAAATAATATCCAAAAAATTTTAAAAAAAAGATAACTGAGTTAGAATACTGTAGGCAGGAATCTTACATTTTAATTTTTAAACTTTTTCCACCAAAGTTATTTATGTTTCAAAATTTCTCAAAATTCATTAAGCTATCTCAGAGATGTAAAAAAAGCATGATTTTTTTTTTCTATATGCACTGACTTTTTTTTCTACAATCCTTTGAAACGATACTACTTTAGAATATGAAATAAAAGACCATCCAAAACTGCACCAAATATTTAATATTAAAAAATTAAATTAATTTTAAAATTTAGGCTTCGAGTTGCATTAAGTCACTATTACAATTACTTGTTTTCAAAATTTTATGGCTATAGATTTGCCTGGGTATCGCCAACATGCACACAAGCACTTCTTTTTTAAAAGATCAACTAATTCGCGTATAATTTTATGATAAGTCATTTCAAATGTAAAATTTTAAATTAATAATAAAAAAACTTGGATTTAAAAGTTAAAGTCATAACTGAGCCACTTAGTTTAGCATTTGAATTATCGTTTGATCTTTCATATGGCAAATTGCGATTTTTATTTTGTTTAACTATTGTTTGATCTTTGTTTAATGTAATCTTGACTTCCGTTTAGTTTAATCCATCAATGACTACTATTTATCAACTTAAAATGGAAGTCCTAATGTCCTTTTTTAAACAAACTCATTATCTTAATGACTTTGTTTTAATTTCCTTTTTTCTTTTTTAGCGACTCTAT
The DNA here is from genome assembly GCA_026543865.1 of Argiope aurantia. Classification (NCBI taxonomy): domain Eukaryota; kingdom Metazoa; phylum Arthropoda; class Arachnida; order Araneae; family Araneidae; genus Argiope; species Argiope aurantia. The sequence goes on from JAPMOR010002304.1 coordinate 194,552, forward strand.
TCGTTTCATTTTCATTGTGTTTAAATTGTAGTTCTACTAATATATGCAAATCGCGCCAATAAAAAATACAACCGAGGTATTTGTATTAGAGATTGCTGTTTAATTTTAATAATACATCGTACTGTAAAAATGTATTTTAATATTAATTTTAACGTAAATTATATTGACAGATATGTAGGATTATTATCAAAATCAGGATGTAATTCTAATTCCTCTATAAAAAAATATCAAAGGACAATTTTTGATGGTCTGACACCATTTCGTAGAAATTTTTTATACGATTTAATTTATTCCCTCTAGATCTATTAGGAATAAATAAAATAGATTTTTTTAGATAAATTGTAGAAAAATTAGCAAAAATAATAAAAAGTTTAAAAAAACAATTTTATAATTTAAAAAAATCGAAAACAATTTTTTTTTCTTACCAAAAATATGCTGATCAAATTAAAAATTATGTAAGTGTAAGGCATTGATAAAATTAGTTTCAGGAAATCAAAATTTCATTTTCATTATCAGTATATTTGAAATAAATAGGAAAGATCAAAATATCAGTTCTTACAGCTCCAAACATTTTATATATTTAAGTAATTTTTATTTCGAATGAATGTTTATGGTTGCTGTATATGTGATTTATATGCCCTTACCCATTCTCCAACCATTCATTTTCGTGAGAAATTTCAAAGCATTGCTCCACTGCGTATGTTTTATGAAAGAACAACTTTAATAGTCACCCAACCATAATTACGACAACGATTTCATCAATTTTTATTTCATATGAAATTTTATAACCTCTTCAAATAAAGATTAATATTCATCGCCACTTTCCGAATTAAAGAGAATTCACAAAAACTCCATTCCACTATACATTCTTTAGGAAAAAGAAATTTGAGAGAATGCCCTAGCAACAACCACAGTACCGATTTTGCCAATTTTTATTTCTTATAATGCTTAGGTATCCTAGATATGCTGTAAATAGTAGCCTGCTCCCCGTTGTTCCTCATTTTCGAGTTATAATAAGTTCTAATAAAAATAAATATTACTTGCATAATAATGTAAATAAATAAAAAAATAAATAAATAATAACTAAGCAAAATGAAACTTTGATCGAGGCAACAAGGGGAAGAAAGAAAACGCTCCTTGCTTTTGACATCTTAGGATAAAAATTTATCTGTTTTTAATTTCGTTCTTTTTTTATTATTATTATTGGATTATATGTAGTATTTTACTTTGAAAGTAATAATAAATATGTAATAAGAAATTGATTGGAAGTGATTTATTTAAAACCATATTCGAGCGTATTTAATTAATATTATTATTATATTTAATTATTAATTCGAGCATATTAATATCGAATCCGAGCATATTTAAACAGGTTTTCGAAAAGATTAGATGTGCTAAGAATAATCTAAGTGTCCAAACTGAATGGTTAAAAGATAACTGAGAAAATGGAAATGTCATGGCTTGGTTATTAAAAATATGTTGCAAATGACCATGGACATCGAGTTTATGATTGAGGACATCTAGGATATTTTGAACAAATCTGAACACTGAGCTCATCGTATGGTTTTAGAGCATTGCATGGAACTTCTTTTAAAATCTTCTTTTCAGTTTCCAGGAAAGTATTCAGTTTTGCTTCAGTTGGTTATCTGTAACAGGTTAATATTATGAAGAGATGCATGTCTTTGGAATATTTCCCTGTTACAGAATTGTTCAGAAATATGGCTTTTCTACAAATCATATACTTCACAGGAAATATTAGTAATTAATATGTGGGTGCGATTGCGGTCTAATAATTAATCTCTAATCGTCATACATGCTTCCCATTGGTAAAATTCTTTAAATGATGCAAATAATTACATTTTATATTATTTGAGTTATTAAATGTAACAATCGAAAAGAACACGAAGTATAAATTTTTATGCAATTCCCTGTTCTGTTAATTATGTATTGTAGTTATGTCATATAAGTAATGTAACAATCTAAAAAAATGTCTCGGCCTCTTCTACGACAAAAACCAGTATGAAAACTTCCGAATTTTCTTGTTTTAAATCAATCAACGACCATCTCGCGTTATCGTCAGCCGTTGATTGGTGAATCTTTAGGAATAGGTGGGGACAGTTATTGAAATGGTCTAAAATAGGGATATGCAGGGCCTCATAACTCGGTTAGTTTTAATCGCAAAAGAGTGGGATTTTAACTGTTTAAATTTTTATTCTGGTAACAATATTTTACAGATTACTAAAAATTTACTAGAAATTACTAGATTACTTACTAGAAATCTTAAATTTTAAGATATATTTATCGGCTCAAACAATAGGAAATGTGTTTCTATACACCATTTAAAGCATTTTTCCAATTGAAAGTTTATGTCTTACTCTAACGCTTTAAAAATTAGCTATTGGGCCGCGCTTAGAATTAATACAATGCTCAAGACAAGAGTGTAATCAAGAAAAATAAGGTTATCTTCTCTGATTCATAACTCTTGAAAGTATAACTTCGATCCTCGCTCGGATACGTTGACCCAGAGGGCGTTTTGCTGGCAAATAATGCTTTGTGTAATCACGTTGAAAAATTACCCAACCTGTTTGTGGCGGCGTAAGGTGTAGGAGGGATGTATGCACTTTCCCAGCCTGACCTTCCTCCTTGCCATCATGCAAATGAAGCTACATTCATAATTGGGCATCTTTTCACAATGCGATGCTGCAACAAAAAAAGCGCCAAGGTCGCCAAACCTCCAGGAATGTAACATTTCACTTCCTTCATCGATGTCGAATTTTTGGTTGACAAGCTGGGTAATCCAAGGCTTTGCAAGTAAAAGTAATATTGCTGTTTAATTCGAGTATGTCTGAATTTATCGGCGCAATTAGAACGGTAAATCACGAGAGTTTATCAAAGGTATAGCAATAATATTATCTTAGTGAAAAAATTAAAGAAACTTTTAAAGTTATTTGGAATTTTGATCATCACCACCCTCTGATCCGAATTCTCATGGCAAGATGATGATTTAAAACTTTACTTGTCTACCTTTAAATATGTAAAAAAAATTGCTCTGATTTGCAGCTGCCCAACGAGGGCATAAACAATACTATTTAGTATCATAGCAACCCAAGTGTGTATTAAAGCAGTACTTAAAACAACGTAAAATATTGCTCTGAAATTTACTTAAAACTATCATTAAAATGTATTAAAATTACAGAAAACTAGCGGGAGTGGTCTGCCCCAAATTTTCTCGGATATTCTGTAATAAAGGTTTTAACCTCTTCCTCCACATAAAAAGTGGACCTTGGGTCAGGTCACAAATTCATTGCGTTGCATTGGTGAAGGATAGTTACGAAATATAGATCTTTGGAGTAAATGTAGCATTTTTATTGAATTAATCGCAAGAATGTGTATTTTGGACATTTTTTTAATGCGACACCATTTGACACCAAAAGACACCAATTGACACTAAAATTGAACATAAAACTACAGCTGCACTCATAGGATAATGCACAGAATTTCATTGATCTAAGTCATTGCATTTATGAATTACTGCATTTGCATGCATACGAAAGTATAGAATAACAGACAGTCAACTAGTTGACGATTTTGGTTTAAAATTTGACAGTAATCTACATTTTAAATAACTGTGTACTCAATTTTACCTATTCAGCTCCTTGCGTTCTGTAAATATTGAGTTCATTTGTGTACACGAATAGCCTGACTTTCTACGAATGGATTTCGTTCAAATTTGATTGAAAACTACAAATTTGGTCGCAAATCTATATCCCAAATTGCAGCCTTTATAACGCAAAGCTTATTAATTGTCGTGTTCACAGACAAACATAATGCCAAAACTGTCTTTTTCGGACTCGGGGAAATTTTGAAACAGAGAGTTCATTTTTTTTTGTCGATTATATTACTTTATCTATACTTCATAAAAGGGAAAGTAAAAAATGTGGGGAAATTAAATTTGTTATTACTAAAAGGCTAAAGTTTTGATTTTTAAAGTACAGTAGACTCGCACTTATCTGACACTCCTTCTTTCGACTCTCCCACTAGTCCAACACACCTGTTGGAATATGTTATTTAAGTCATTCATCCCTTTCAAAGCTTGAAACCTTCCACATTTCAATACATGATTTATCTGTTTAATATGCCTCTACTCAATCTACCGTAATATATTATTAGCTCGTTTTTCATTCGTAGAGAAGTGTATCACTTTATATTTTAGTGATGTCTATATGATCCTCTATGGTACAGGCACTCCCTGTAATCCGATAGGCATCTGGATCACTGTATATTTTAGTGATGTCTGTATGATCCTATATAGTACAAGCACTCCCTGTAATCCGATAGGCATCCGGATCACTGTATATTTTAGTTATGTCTGTATGATCCTATATAGTATAGACACTCCCTGTAATCCGATAGGCATCTGGATCACTGTATATTTTAGTGATGTCTGTATATATGATCCTATATAGTAAAGACACTCCCTGTAATCCGACAGGCATCTGCATCAATGTATATTTTAGTGATGTCTGTATGATCCTATATATTACAGGCACTCCCTGTAATCCTATAGGCATCTGCATCACTGTATATTTTAGTGATGTCTGTATGATCCTATATAGTACAGACACTCCCTGTAATCCGACAAGCATCTGCATCACTGTATATTTTAGTGATGTCTGTATGATCCTATATAGTACAGGCACTTTTTGTAATCCTATAGGCATCTGCATCACTGTATATTTTAGTGATGTCTGCATGATCCTATATAGTACAGGCACTCCCTGTAATCCGATGGTCATCTGGCCTCGTATGCTTCTTATTAGAGAGAACTTTCGACAGTTTATAAATGATTTTTGAGGAATGATTTGAGCCGATTTATTAAGGAAAACATTAGTATTTTTATTAATTCTTAATTAAAATAATATAAATAATTAAAATAATATTAAAAGTTTATAAAAGCCTTTCTTAAATGAAATCTTTTGTGACTAATCAGTAAGTTTCTATTGGTTAGTTTCATGGATGTGTAGTATGTTCTTCAAGCTGTAAAAAAAGTTGCGCGACGTTGAATCATAAATATCGTCTCATGCATGTCGATGTTTTGAATGTCGCAATTTACATATTATACTTTATGTTATTACAGTGTGTTAAATTTATTTCTTAACATGAACCTTTTTACAATTAAATCTTCTATGAAAGATGCAATTGGTTCAAAAATTCCAATCATTAATCACATCGTTATAGAAACACCTTTATTGCATCATTCGAATGAACAGTTTTAATAACTCAAATCTTTCCAAAATACAATTTTGATTTTATTAAGAATATTGGTTCCAATTTCACGATTTCGAAACAATATGGAACGGTAAGACAAAAATTAGCGTCTTGTTTCTCGCCAAGCAAGTCGAAAATCGGCCAACCTTTTTAAAAATTTGTCAAAAATCGGCCATTTTGGATTGTTATAGGAAATGATAAGAATTGGCTTTTAGAGTTGAATATATATATATATATATAATGTCAGATTTACACTTGATAAAAAACTGGCACTCAAAAAAATCACCATTATTTTACGGATATTATTTTTAAGTCAGGCGCATGAAATTAATTTCTGCATAACAATCTTGAAATAGTACAGCATTCCGACAACGCAGCAATTTAAAGGCACTTTTATCATCCAACACAATTAAACAAATATGAACAATTAATAAAAAGGTAAGAATAGTGCCCGATTTCTCGTTAAGCATGCTCAAACCGTGTCAGTTATGAACAACTTGGCAAAAGTCAGCTAACTTGGATAAATTCAATGTTATCGAAATTACCACATTTGGCGAGAAGTCGTCAAAAAAATTTCAGTTATGGCAATTCATTCAAATATGACAATTGGATATTATTTTAAAAATTGGCTGAATATTCTTTTTATGAACTATCAGGTCCATTTCGAGAACATCTTTGCAAAGATTTTAAGAAAATAGATGCTACATATTAAAATTCTTCGAATTCCGAGAGCTATTTTGTTTCTGTTATCAAGTCCTTATTTGAAATATAATATGAATATTATTATAAAATTTTGTTTGAAATTGGAAGGAGGGGTGAAAGTCAGTGTCTTCATCAAACTGCCTTGTTAATAAAACAAAAGTTCAATAGCAAAAAACATAAACAAATCAGTTATTTCAAGATTTAAACTACCGATTAATAACCCTCCATATTATCTAATATATTTATGCTATAAGGTACGATCGCCAAACTATAATTTTTTCCCCCAGCGATAATGTGCTATATGTGACAACCTTTTGTATTCTCTTTCAATTACAACCCTACAAAATAAAAATTGAAAGCTTCTCAAAAGAAATTCTTTTTTGCTATTATTCAAAACGCAGGAAGTTTGGCGAGGATTTTAATGATTGGCGATAATCTTAAGTCTATCGGGAATAAAGGAGGGTTAAAAAATTCAGAAACAAATGCAAGAAGCATTGCGAATCCATGCAGATGAAAATAAGTTAGTTTTCAATAAATCTGAACTAAGAAATATTAAATTAAATTTAAATTTGATATTTTTCTATAATAATTTTTTCTTTAAGTCCAGACATACCTAATTTAAAAATCAAATACGTGATTACAACAGACGATATCACTGACAGCCACGGAGATTACTATTTTTCTACAATAGTCACTATCGTGACCAAGGGTGCGTTAGTATTCAGAGACAATTGCAATTTTACTCGTCAGAACCTTTCAGACAGAAAAAATAAATAAAAGTATTTTAATAATAAAAATTCGAAAAGCGTGCTATTTTTTTAAAAAAAAACCCTTGATAGAATTATTATGGCTGTTGAGAAAGCTAGTTGTAGTTGTTTCAGATGTAATTAAATTTTTATTTTCAAGCAACATTTGAATTTCATATGCAAACGATAACTGAAAATCGGAAAATGTTGATGCAGTGTTGAGAAATCGCTTTTATCACGGTCAGTTATCGTTTGGCATATTGAAAGTATTTTTCGTATATAATATGTGTGAAATATTGATAAATATAATGGCACGCTTGTTTCTCATAATTTTAATTTAATTAAAAAGGATATTTAAGTTAGTTTTCAATTCTAAAAATACATAATAAAAAATTATTTAAAATCCAATACATTGTACTCTTGACAGAAGATTATTAAAGAGCTCCGATTTCATCTATTTAAATTACCGTAAATTATAATTTTTAATAATTAAGAAAATTTTAAATATTTTAATACTGAAGAATATATCGATAAATTGAATTATTATATTTCTTAGGTAAAAGTAAAAAAAGACAAAGAAATTATATAGTTACTAATACAATATGAAAACAGGAAAAATATTAGGCGTGCAGGTAGGAAAATTGTGTTGGTTCAAAAAAAGAATCGTTCGATTAAAAAAAAATTTTTTTTTGATTGAGATTATTTAAATAACTGTATGAATTAAAATATAAAATATCCATAAAATAATGACATTGGATAAAATTCATCAAAAAGATATAATAAACTAAACGCCTTTGGCGTCCAGATTGTTCTCACAGATTACTGATTTTTTTAGGTTGTAAATGAATGATGAATATAGAATGCAATATTATAACAGTAGAACTTAATTTCCACGGCGACTGCATATAAACCACCAAATCATGTAAAAAAAAAAGCGATGCGACAGACTATTAAATGTGAGTAATCCCAAATTGACGTTGTTTTAATAGCTGTCGCCGTGAAAATCAGAGTGTCCTAAGAAAACAATTTTTATATATTAATTCAAATACTGGGAAAAATGCGCGATTAAATGTTTTGATAGGAAAATGAAATTAGTTTTAATTTCATCTTAAAAGTAAAAACATTTTATAGTTTAAGAATCAGATTAAATTTTAAAATTATTAAAAATAAATCAATAAAATTATATGAAATGAAATTCCGATCAGTAAAAATGTAATATTTTTTTCAATTTTAAATTGAAATAAAAACTATTTCCATTAGATAATATTTTTGGAAGACATATTCATCTCTTTCCATAATTAAATCGAAACGATTACTCATTTGGAGACGGTTAAGCCTGCTAGTATTAGAACTAGTACTTTTAGTATTTTCGCTTTTTCCATGACACGTTTATCTTGATTTCTTTTACATTTTATTTCATTTGACTGAATGGAGTTCTGAGTGAGTCCTTCTGAAAATATTTCTGAAAATATTTTACAGCTTCATGAATTAGCGAAGCTTGAATTGAATACAGATGTAAAATCGTTCATTAGAACGGTTTGAAAGGTTCGTATCCGTTGTATAGAGAATGTATAGTAATCGTCAAAAATCCACACTTTAGATTAAAAACGCATTTTTGGAAAATGTCTAGCTGTCTGTCTGTGACAAAGATAACTAAAAAATGCTTAGAGCTATATGGATGAAATTTGGAACACGTTTTTTATACAGGCTATGTAGATTTCTGTCAAATTTTGAACGAAATCCGCTCAGAGGAAATCTGTCTGCTCAGCTGTTCGAATATAATTTAAAACAATAACTACAAAACGGTGAGAGCTAAATAGATAAAATTTTATACACAGAATTAACATCTATAATCTAGACACCTATCAAATTCTGAGCCAAATCCAATTAGGTGTTGACCGTCTGTCGGTTTGTACTTTCAGAAACGCGATAACTCAGAAACGTAATGACGTAAATTTTGGCATGGGATTTTGTCAGTACAATTTTAGTTTCAGTCGCTTAGTAAAAACGCATCTGAAACAACAATTCGATTTTCGGATACTATTAACTGAATGCCAGGAATTGATCGCCAATAAACTCGCCAAGGATGACAGAATCGATTCAGTAAAAATGCTAAATTTATGTCAAAGGTTAATATTTCGTAACTATTGTACGCCAATGCTATGCAAGTCGTTCATTAGGATAATGTCATTATTTGAAAGTATGCGAGAAAGCTTTGGGGAGACAACTCCCGCTGGTTTTAATTTGTTTTGGATTGCACCGAAGATAATTCTCATTCGGATATTGATATATTCTTAAAAGAAAATGCGACGCATATTTTTTTCAAGTAATAACTTCGATCCATTTCAATTTCTTCCAATGTTTTGTTATGTTAAATCTGTTTTGATTCATGCATATGAAGAGGAGAAAAAGTAAATCAATCATAACCTGAATCGCTAATAAAAAGGAACGCGCTACCGAAGTGTGAATAAAAAACATCTGCCCGGGATTTCATTTCAATTACATAAATCGGCTTCCATTGAATTCGATAAAGAGGATTCGAATTCGATGTATTCCAAAATCGCCCATTCATCTTCGTCAGACGATGCAAATCATGATCGGAAGGATCTTTTACATTCTCTCTCTCTCTCTCTTTAAGAATAAGAAATTATTATGGTTATGAGTCGAACTATTAGAACGTAATTCGTACTTGAAAGAAAATTTAAGCGGTAAAACACATTCTAAAGACGACAGTTCTGACAGGTGTTTCCATCTTTTTTTCATACGAAGTGAATGAAATTATTGCATTATTCCATGAATGGCGCTCGCCCAGTAGTATTACAGGGTAATAAAAATCAATCACAGAAGTTGACAATTCGTAGTTTTTATGATACCCCGCGCTCGTCGGTGCAGTGGATGCGCGAAAGCTGGATGCGAAGGAATGAGAACTCGTGGATGTAAAGCACTCAGGGTTACACTCGTAGAGATATGAATTATTACCAGAGATAAGAGAGTACAAGTTTAGAATAAATAAGATATATTCCAGAAAGTAAGCAGGGAAATACTAAAATTTTTGTTACCTTGTAGATAGAGCATGGTGGACGGTAGCGTATCTAAGGTTGATCAATCGTATATTTTGTCGAGGCTCCACGAAACTACTTGCCTTCTGCGCAGGTCAGTATTAAGCCCTGTAAAGGCCTTTGTGCATGTTAAGTTTTGAAGCCCATTTTCCTCTTCAATGTCTAAAAACAGAGTTTCAAAAATTAATTTTAGTTTATATCTTTGTATAGACAAAAGTACCTCGTATACAGAGAAAGTGCTGTAATCGTCAAATTTTGTTTAGTTACATTAACGTCCCATTTCAAAGCAACACTAGGGTCATTTTGGGACGTAATTTAGGGTCAACGTAGGGTCATTTACGTCCTCGTAATTTTGAACCACGGTCAGATGACGAGGATGAACTTGAGTTGGCACCACTCTCTCCAAACTTCCACAAGGCACTACATCAGCGGAAAGACATTTGGCCCCGACGAATTTAACCTGTACCAATCCCTCTTACATGACGGTTCTTCGGTGGAATTGGGTTTGGAACCTGAAAACACTCCAGTTCCGAAACTGGGACCTTACCACCAGGCCACCGCGGCCATTCTAATCGTCGAAAATTTCAATCGCGAAATTTTACCGAATCACCACAGTTCATTTCTTCCTGAGTTCGGTAAACTTTTTTTTTGACATTATGTTTATGAATACAATAACTCAAAAACACTTTGAACTAGAAGGATATCTAGTTCAAAGTGTTTTTGAACTAGATATCCTTTAGAGTATATGGATTTCAGACCAATTTTATAAATTTTTGTTGAATTTTGAGCATCTGTCCAAATGTTCGAGTGCAAATAACTCAATATAACTACAAAACGTAAAAAAAGAAATATATCAAATTTGGTACACAGGATTAGCATTTAAAATGTAGATTCTTATCAAATTTTGAACAAAATATGTCAAAAAGTTGGCCATCCGTCAGTCAGTACTTTCTCATGCATATAAACGCAATATTCCATCAATGCAACGACTTTAATAAAATTCGGTATGTATTCTTGCGACTACAACTACAGTATTATGTCAAATTTTGGTGTCAATCAACAGCAATTAGGTGTCCAAAATACATATTATCGCGATAGATTCAGTACAATTTCTAGATTCACGTCTAAGCTCTATATTTCGTAACTGTTGTTAACTAATACCATCCAAGCGAACTCTGCCATGGCTATTGACTTGAGCGGCAGTCAGTCAGGCAAGAAAAGATTGAATCGTAATAATCTAGAACTTGAAAAAAAAATTCCTAAAAATGATCTGAAATTTAAAAGGTTCATGATTTTAAATGAAATGGGTTCAAACCTATGACCTTCATAAATGAAATGAAAACGCAAAATCAGAATACTCTGAACAAACAAACAAAAAAAGTCTGCAGTAATCGGTGGTTCTGAGGTTGTTATTTATCCTGATAGTTGTTACTAAGGTGTCATCTACCCTGACTTTCGACCATGTTCATGGCTAGACCAGAAATTTCGAAAGGTTTACGAAATCTCATTGATTTATGAGAAAAGTTACCATTCTGAGATATAAGTAACCCTACGGTTACCTAGAGAATTAGTTGTACATGAAAGTAGCATTAGAAAGGCAGAAAAAAGACAGGATTGCATTTATACTGAATCTATTGGGTGATCCTTGGCAAGATTTTAGATGATTTATGCGTTTTTGAGTTTCCGCGTTTTCATATGTCTGTTGTTGTTTCTTATGGCACTTGCCATGGACAAGCCCTCTGTTACGAAGACAGCGATTTTAAGCGGGGGGGGGGGGGAGCGTCTCTTGTTTTTATAGTAGCGCCAACTAGGGCCAAAAGAACGGCTTTGCTACTCACGCATCACTCATTTGCTTGCACAACCCCTTTTAACAGGAGGGCACATTCACACATCTCACAGATAGAACAATAGAAGAACAACCATGCCCAAATCGGGACTCGAACCCAGGACTCCCCGATCACGAAGAAAACGCGCTACCCCTATGCCAGGACGCCGGCTTTCATGTTTCTGAAAGTTCAAACCGATAGAGAATTAACCTGTTGTTGTATTTGGCTCAAAATTTGACAGGTGTCACCACTACAGATGCTAAATTTGCGTTCAGAATTTTATCTATTTTGCGCTGTTCTTTTAATTATCATGTCAACCTATATTCCTACAACCGGACAGACAGACTTCCTCTGAACAGATTTTACTCAAAATTCGATAGGAATCTGGTGACAGTATATGAAATTTCATTTCAATTCAGAGTATGGAAAGGCGCTCCTGTTCTATCCATCCCTGTGACTATTGTTCGATGTCTGGCAATTATTGATTGAAGTTTGGTTAGGGGATTTTAATATCGGACTAAAGAAAACCGAAAGCAATCAGCTGTTTCAAATAAAAATGGGTAATAGCTTTGGCTTATAAAGCAATCCATTAGAGATAAACTGAAAACTTATGCTCGTTTACATAAACAGACTTACAGTCTGTTTGTGATTACTAAATTCAGAAAAATAATATTAACAAAAAATTAGAAAGTGTGACAGAAATAAAAATAAAATAAAATAAAGGGCAGCGCACACAGAAAAAAAAATACAAATATAAATAAATGCTATGTACAAACAAAAAAATAACGGAAAATTAATATATAGATGTATAATGCTACTCTTGGGAATAGTATTTTTGAAATCTAAACAGATCTTGGAGATGAAGAATCATTCTCTGAATTTTCATCCTAGATCCTTTTGAGAAGGCAACAAACACTACGAAACCAAACTCGTTGTAGTTCAGATGTTGGCTTATTCATGTGGAAGGAAGAAGTCACATACATTCTCTTGCTTAGTGGATTGGCGAGGCATCAAGATTTCCGCCAAGGGCAGAATACAGTAGGGATCAGATCACAGATGCACAGACGAACATAATTCTAAAAATGTGTTATTCGAACTCATGGAGATCTAAAACGTCAAGAATTGTCAAGATTTCGGCTAAATCCTAGGGACGGGTACCACCAAATTTGGCGCCAAACTTTAAAGATAAAGTCGCAAAAATTTTGCCAAACAGTCATAATATTGAGAAATAAAATTCTGAAGATTAGCGTCCACAGGGCTTGGCGGGGAAAATTTGACGGAAAATCGCCAAATGGTACCCGTCCCTAGAACTGTCTCAAGATTTCGAGTTCGAATTTTTTGACAATTACAATGCATCCTCTATACAACATGTACGAGAAAGTAATAAATAAATTAGGCAATTTTGTTTCCCCAAGTTTGTGAAAAGTGATGAAATGTAAATCTGAAACCTTACCAAATAGCAGTTAAACAAAAATATTAAGAACTTGATATTAAGGCAATGAATATTTAATAATTCCATTAATGAACTCTTCGACTGGTCTTATGCGTATATCAATAACACATTTCACAGTTAGCTTAAAGCAGTTTCCAAGAAGAAATTATATATGCATTCATTTCTATTTAATTTTATAAAAATCAATTCCATGAACCAAGCACAAGAATAACACTGACATTGTCTTCCATTTGAAGAGTTGATTATGACGGCGAGTCACTGTTAGTTTTAAGTTATTGCATTTTCATTTGTTGGAACCTGGGATCTCTGTTGTAACCAGCGGAGAACTTCGAAGAACTTTCTCGCATACTCTCTAATAAACTTGTCGTGCCAGGGAACGCCTTGCATGGCACTGGCGTACAATAGTTACGAAATATTTATATTTGGTTTGAATTTAGCATTTTTACTGAATCAATCGAGTCCCACTTGGTGAGTTTTTTGGCGATTAATCCCTGGTATGCGGTTAATAGCATCCGAAAATCGAATTTGTGCTTTAGACAAATTTTTCACAATCGATCCAAACAAAGATTTGACACAGAATTGAATTTGTAGTCACAAAATCCTATACCAAATTTGATATATTTAAGTTGCTGCGTTTCTGAATTATCACGTTTCTCAAAATACAGACAGAGACAATTAATCCATTGCCGGATTTAGTTGAAAATTTGACATGTATCTACACAATGTGTAGACACCTGTGTTAAATCCGTGTACCGAATCTTATCCATCTAGCTCTCTTCGTTTTGTAGTTATCTTGCTAATTTATATTCGAACACCCGGACAGACAGACTGATTTTACTCAAAATTTTAAAGAAATCTGTAAATTTGGTGTAAATGTTTTATGCCATATTTCATCCGTCTAGCTCAAAGCGTTTGCGAGTTATCTTTGTCACAAAGAAACAGATGGATGGACGGTTTTCAAAAATGTGCTTTTCAAACTCATAGATGTCTAAAACGAAGAGATTCGTCAATATTTCGAGTTCGAGTTTTTTAATGGTTACAATATGAGCCTTAAAGTAAAAATAAAATAAAATGTAAAATTAAAAAAATAATCTTAATTCTGTTTATTTAGTTTAATCTTTACTAAAATTATTTTTTTAAAAAAACTAGCGCGAGGGATCTCCCCCAAACATTCGAGCATACTCTTTTATAAAACTGGCAATGTCCTCTTGATAAAGCATAAATACATCTGGAAATTCCAATAACTCTTTATGCTTCGAGGGTTTGATTCGTTGTTTTAATGTTTGACTAAGGTTCATAAATAATGTCACTGATATTGAATAATACTGAATTCACCTAAGCACTATAAAAATGTGAATATAATATTTGTTTTGAAGGAGGACTCAATTAATAGGCTTGAGAAAACAACTTCGTCTGGGAATTCGTTTAACTTTCTGTTTGTATTAAATTTGAAAAAGAAACAGTGGAAAAATAATATGCTTGTTTTAGACTATTTTTATTGCCATGCTGTTCACCCATTATGAAGGTCGTTAAATTTCTTTCACAGAATGCTATAAATGTATATACATAACCATTACAACTTCAGAAAGTTTATATGTTTGCACATAATTAACTTCGTTGAAATAAAATTGAGAACAGGTTGTTGATCTCTGAGTTTTATCAACAGAACGTTCTGACAAAATAGTGCATAATATGATACAATTTAAATTAAGTAATATGAATTTTGAATAACATTCATTCTTCATTCGATTTCAATGTTTCGAGAATTAATACATATCTATAATTTTAATGTTAAGACCGATCACTAAAATTCATATCTCTAGTTTGTTTCGTTTTCCAGTATCAAAGATAATTGATTTTTAAAATTATCAGTTTATTTTTGAGTACCCCCTAATATCCTACCTCCCTCCCCTCAACTATTTTATCATGTCACTTTCATGTAACCTTATAAATATATATACACATATGCAAAGAGAAAGTATTGCAGTCATCAAAGATTTTCGAACTGGACACTTTGACGAATTTCCAAGCTTCAGACATCATGAATTAAATAAAAAATGAAGGAGGGGGGATTATGTTTGTCTTTTTCTGTCCACGGGCGGGGGCTCATAATTGAGAGGCATGGTGGTTGGCTCTCGCTACTCCTCTGGGTACACGAAAAGCTGGGAGACTGACTCCTCCCATCGTTGTTGGGAAGTATTTCCTAAGGGAAAGGTTGTACCTTGGCCAGTGATAGCTCTTAGGATTTAACCATAGTTCCGGCCAGGGTTGCTGTCGCGACGATCCTGTCATTCAAATGCTTCCGTGTGCCTTCCGGCGGGTTGGAGTAGTCAATTTGTGATATGTCTGTATCTCTGACAATAGAATAACTAAATGTAATGGACGAAATTTTATATGTGGGCTGTATAAAATTTGAGTGTGGCCGCAAGTGTGGTTTTTGAGGCAGATGGATGAAATTTGGTATGTGGGATGTACACTAAATGGGAAGATTTATATCCATTCTCAAGAAATTTGTTCGAATACGTTTGAAAAGGATAACTACAAAATGTAAAGAGCTGGATGAATACACTTTGGTACATAGTCTTAAACTCAAAATGTAAATCTTTATAATTTTGAACTAAATTTGTCATGGGCTGACCATCTGTCGTTCTGTATTAACGCATGCATATAAACAATAGAACTCAAAAACGTAATGACCTAGCTAAATAAAATAAGATATATGATCATTTTTACTTCTTCTTCTTGTGTACAGCCGACCACCCCGCCACCACTGAACGTTGCAGTATCGACAGGATTTGTTGTGTGATCATTTTTACTAAAATTGTAATTCTGTGCCAAATTTTGGTTCGAATTGGTGGGGAAAAAAGGGCGCCCAACATGCAATCTCGATTTTCTTCTCTGTTCTATAAAGCACAAAACGTTCATGTGCGAGACTTAGAAAAAAAAAATGTGCAATTGTGACGTTCATGACCTTGCCCATGGTCATTAATATTTACGTCCTATGGAGAGATGATTACATTCTTATCAAAGAGTAATCGAGGAAGTTGAAGTTGACAACTTCCACTGATTGAATCTTTTATTTGATAATATCAATGAGAAAAATAGATATAATATCAATGAGAAAAATAGATAATATGCTAAATCTAACAATCGTAAATTCAAAGGCTTGACTGCAGCGGTTGACACAGACAGGGCCGGCCATCTGAGGGGTGCGGTGGATGCTATGCACCGGGGCCCCGCTGTGATAAAGAATTAAAATAATGTTCTGAACAATAATAGCGTTTACACATACTGAAAGTATACGCTTGTTTCCACGTGGCTTGAAGAGCTTCGATTTACGCTGTTATTGGGCAACGATCGCAGTGATACCTATAAACGGGGGGAGGGTTCATTTATGAATAAGGAAATCCCATTCAGACATGTTAAGACAGAGCGGCGCGACCTCTGGGCACATGCGGCT
>JAPMOR010002304.1:211075-230393 GCA_026543865.1 Argiope aurantia
CGGACACTACCGGAATGAAAATAATTAAGGAAGAAGTTTAAATGGAGCAGTCGACGGATTTAGAAATATACGAAGTTTACAGTATATATTATAGTCTAGTGCAAATATTATTAATATAAGGTAATTTTTTTATGTTTGATCGAATTATTAAGTAAATACGACTCCGTGCTAACGGATCTTATAACAAAATAATAAATAAGAAAAATAGAAATATGTATCATTTAGCACATAGTTCTAAAGAACAAATTATCTCTACATAGGAAATGAAGTCCATAACAATATTAAACATGATATAAAAACAGCCATGTACTATAATATTCAAAGGGATTGTACTCCTGATATTTCCCATAAGGAACAAACTTCAATCATTATTAGGTACGTAAAATTTGAAGAGAAAAGGTTAATTATAAACGAGTCATTTGTAAGGTTTATTGAAGTAACTGATCTAACTGGACTAACAACTATACTGACTGAATGACTGGACTGATTAACAAAAACTCAATTGAAAAGATTTACTGAGCTTGATTTAGATATTATGAATTGTGGAGGGCAAGCCTATGACAACGGTAGTAACATGAAAGGGAAATATAAAGGAGTGAAATCTGGAGTACTTTTTCTAAATCCGCATGCAATTTATGCTTCTTGCCTATCACATTCCTTTAATTTATTAATTTGCTATGCTGCTTCCAGCAGTATATAAAGCAAAAAACTTTTTGGGATATTACAACGTTTATATTGCTTATTTTCTGCATCTACAAAAAGATGGGAAATTCTACAAAAGCATTTAAACATTAATCTTAAACCATTATGTGACACTCGTTGGGAAGCCAAAATAGATTAGGTGAAAACAGTGTATACACAGTTTGAAGGAACTTGTAATGCCCTAGAAGAATTTATTGATGTTTAAATGATGTAAGTACCGGTAGCGGCATTCGAAGCTAAAAGATTATTAGGTGCAAGAAATGTCATTTATTGTATGTTTAATAGTATTGTTTGCAGTATATACCAAAATTAACACTATCAATAAACTATTTCAAGCCGAAACAATTGTTCTTCACTCGGCTTTCAATATAGTCAATAAAATTAAAACTGAAATCCAAATTTTAAGAACAAACTTTAGCACATTTTTCGACGAAGCAAAAGTGTTAGCACATAATTTGAACATTTTTCTGAAAAACGAATTCGAAAAAGGAAAAAATTGTTATATTATTAAAAGAAAATAAAAAGGTTAAAGGTTATTATTATTAAAAGGAAAATTTATATATATATATATGTAATGATATTTTAATTCTAATTTCAATTTAATTAATTTCCAAGATTTTATCTTAATTTAGCCCATAGTAACTTCATTCTAAAAATTATCTTTTATTTCGTGATTCAATTCCACTTTCGATTTAATTAATTCTTCTGTAAAACTAATGCGACATCAGTACTATGTATCAAATGAAAGTGATACTTATCAGAGGTCAAAACATGTATTCCATCGATGCGTGGCCGGAAATCCTATGTTATATAAGACTAGTGATTATTTGTTTCGCGCTCTTCTTTACTTCTGCTTTTGTGCCACACTTTGGCGGACGTGCCTTGTCCGTAACTCTGCTTGTAAATAATTATGCTTTATCGGAATGAATAATAAAATTTATTTAAAAATATAACATGTCACCTCAGCGCCTATATATATTCATGTCTCTTCAACGTCATACATATATATATATATATATATATATATGTGTGGGTGTGAGAGTTTGTTTGTTACGGGATTTGATTTTGAATGAAAGAGATGTAAATAACGCACAAGACATATTGCAATGCATACTAAATAATAATTATAATGATTTATTTCAAAAGGTATTAACTGTGTTAAAACTTTTCTTTACGTTGCCAGTTACTTCAGCAAGTGCTGAGCGCATTTTTAGTAAATGAAAATGAATAAAGAATATCTTCAGTCAAGCATGTGTTCAGAACGCTTAAATGCACTTGCTGTATTAGGCATCGAAAAAGAAATTGCAAAAAATTGTAATTTTTCTGAAGTAATTAGTGTATTAGATCGAAAAAAAAATCATTCATTAAATAAATATGCATTAATAATATGTGTTCAGATTTGCATCGTTTTTTTTTTTTTTGCTTTGCAAAAAGTTAGGGCTCCGAATGAATTCTCGCACCAAGACCAGTTTGAAGAGAGTATCATAAGCCCTTTAATATAGTTTGTCATAACTGGCTATAAATATGTGGCGACGAATGATGTTATGAATTTCTAAATTTTTGTTACTATAATTTTTCAAATTCAAGTCATTATAAGATTCCTCCATCAGATTTATGGTTGTCAACGCTACTGATTTTCTGTATGTTTAAATTCTACAATAATTCTTTGTCATAACGTATTTTAAAATCTTTTTTATTTTTTAGGATAAAAAAATATATCATTCTTACATATATCTAAAAAACATTGCAGTTGTTGCTACCATAAATACACGTTCTGCATGTTCTGAATTTGATGCTCGTAATAACATTTTGTCTCATTAAAACGCAAACTTAAAAATTAAGGGTGTAGTTTTGTCAAACTAAATAAAAAGCTCATTATTTGTTTCATACTTGAGTAGCCTCTTAGCCGATGCAGTTCCAAAGAACTGCACCGTTGCCCAGGGAACACCACGTGGAGGTGGGCTACATTCGTTCCCCGCCCACCCACCCTCCAAAGCTGCATCCGAAGACAGTTCTGATCTGAAAACTGCACCGGGCAGCCGACGACAATTTTGATGTTAAATTGCGTCCTTCTGCGACCGGTATCTCACTGGAATATCCAAGGCTAAGCAAAACTGGTAGATCTCGAAAGATTCTACAACTGGCACTCCGACAGGAGCCATCCGTGCAGGCAAACTCAGAGCAGAACACAGCTTGTAGACCATATAGGATTCTACAACAGGGATATCTGACTTCTGGATTGCAGATGGAGCCAGTTTCGCTGGAAGTTCTAAAGCCTGGCAAATCCTAAATACCATGTATGAGCGAACCACTGGGACGGATTCCACTCTAGTCGCAGGCGGATCAGGTGATGTATAAACATTCTGATCCAAATCGGGATCGAAAAACAGATCTCCGATTGAGGGTAAGTGAGGGAACATGTAATATTTCAACAGTTCCCAGATCGTCCAAAAGGCGATCCATCCAATGATGGCCGTAGCCACATTGAAATGTTCAAAAAACGCACCAAGCATAGCTCAGCAAAAAAAGTCACACAACGTTCAGTTGCAGAAAGAGAAATGATTCTTAACAGAGAAGTAGATGATGGATTCATTGTTTCATTTATTACATTGTGTGTATTTTGTGCATTTGTTTAACATTAAACAGTAATATTTCTGCTAACAACAATAATAAGAGTGATTGTTGAAACCTTCTGCATCTAATAACAACTGAAATATAACCAATGATTATTATTAAGCTAACAATGGAATAAATCTAATAATCAAGCATAGAATACTAGAGGGGGCAAAGAAGGGAGTTAATATTTAATTAAATTATGTGGGTTTTAATTTATATATTTTTTCGAATAATAACTAGATTTTTCATGAGGGATTTAAAACGAATACTATAAATCGAGATTGAAATTGATTAAAATTTGTAAAAAATGTGTTGAGTAAAATTTGAGAACAAATTTCCTTTTTACTGAATATGTTAAGAAATAAGTTTCTGCCAGTTAATTTTTTCCCGTCCAGCAATGACGAGTTCCCGCGTTTTCCGACAGCCCAGGTTGACCGTTCTGTTAATTTGTCATTTTATGTACATGTGGCCAACTGCCTGTCGGCATAAATAAAAGTCAAGCGCCATATTCTAGGCTATAGTTTTAATTACATAAATTTACATTATGTACATGGGTTAACTGTTGTGAAATGCACAGCTTTGATAATTTAAGAAATATTTTCTTAACCATCAACAAACACAAGCCAACTGGACATGACGTCCTCTCCTTCTCCCTCCTAGCTTCCTCACACCCCGTCTCTCTCTTTTCCCTCCGGTTAATTCTCTGGGGACGACCTTCGAACACGGGATGCAAAATTTTGCAGAATATCGCCCTGTGGAGTGAGAGAACCATGGCCGATTCTTACTCTGCCCTGTGTTGTATTTCAGGTAAATTGCCATCTCATATTAGTGTAGTAATTAGTTAAACAAAGGAAGTGGAAGGTAAAAGAAAAAGAGAAGAAACGCGCAAAAATATGCTGAAAGATAAAATTCACGCAAAACTAATGAAAAAAAAAAAAACATTAATTCAAGAAGCACCAATTTTCAAAATCCTTTACATGAGCGTTTAGCGATTCGCAGAATAATGAAGAAAACCGAATATGCATTTTGGAAGCTCATTTGTCAACCAAATGAAATTCAAAATTCCATACCAAACTATTTTAATGATAAGATCAATTATCAGATTAAGATTGCGTTCACGCACTTGTAAACGAGCAGATGGACAGACGGTCAATCCCAATTTGAAATACTTGAGATATTAAATCGCCGGCATCCTGGCTTAGGGGTAGCGCGTTTTCCCCGTTATCTGGGCGTCCCGTGTTCGAGTCCTGGTTCAGGCATGGTTGTGCTTTCCCTTGTGCTCTGTCTGTGAGGTGTGTGAAAGAGCCCCCCTGTAAAAAGGGGGTGCTCAAGCTAGTGTGTGAGTTTCAGCTTCATATGAGCTGGAAGTCAGATATCTGCCCTCGGATGCTCAGGGGTCTTTACCCTACGAAGGCTACTGGACCCCTCTTTCCGTTGTAACGCCATCTTCAAATGTTAAGTCTGTGCATCGAATTTTACTCATTTAGCGTTCTTTGTTTTGTAGTTATAGCGTTAAATTACTTTAAATTAATGTACTTCGTTCAAAATTGGATAGAAATTTAAAAATCTGAAGTAGAGACCATATACAAAATTTCATCCATCAAGCTGAAAACGCTTTTCAATAATTGTGTTCACTCAAAGGCTTTATTTTATTAAAAAAAAAGTTTCTCAGATTCTGGGAGATCTAAAGAGATCTGATTCTGGGAGATCTGATTCGTCAAAATATGGAGTTCGAATTTTTTTCTTTAAACTATTATGTATAAACTATAAATTATATTTTTTAACTATTATAAGTCCTGGCTAGGCACACCGTCGACGCATTCTTATTTGATTCACTGTTGACAAGTTTCCAGAAAGGTGGCACGATTTTGTCATGTTTTGCAAGTAACTGGACATTAATCTTAAGTCTTACCGAACCTTTAATTTCTGCGTCTTACTATAAAAAGTATCCAAAAACTGAATTGAAGCTTCAAGTGGCACAAAGAATGCTCAAAACCTGGAAAGTGAAATGCAATCATTCATTTTGTTAAAATTTAATAATATGGAATGTATTAAATATAATTAGTATTTTGTAGCTTTTTTCATTTTCTGTTGAACTCATCTTTAATTAGGAATTTGTTTTATACATGAAAAAACTTAATATTTTGAAAAATGATGATATAAATAATTTATATACCTTCTTCCTACATTTATCTTTTAAGTTTTATACATGATTTCTGTCTTAAACCCTTAGAAACCACAAAGACGCCAGAAAAATTGAAATTTATTCTAAGTGAGAGATTAAGACTATTGAAGGTGTTTGCTTACTTGTCGTCAGGATTTATCACAAGACACAAAATAGGAATTGTCGAAATGTTCCAAAAACTTTGTAAAGTTTTATAACACAGATGAAGATGAAAACCTAATCCAAGAAATTTGTTTGTTACGGGATTTGATTTTGAATGAAAGAGATGTAAATAACGCACAAGACATATTGCAATGCATACTAAATAATAATTATAATGAGTCATTTCTAAATGCATTAACTGTGTTAAAACTTTTCTTCACGCTTCCAGTTACTACAGCAAGTGCTGAGCGCTCTTTCAGCAAATTGAAATTAATAAGGAATTATCTTTGGTCAAGCATATGTTCAAAACGCTTAAATGCACTTGCTGTATTAAGCATCGAAAAAGAAATTACAAAAAATTGTAATTTTTCTGAAATAATTGATGTATTAATTAGCAAAAAAAAATCACGCATTAAATAAATATGCATTAATAATATTAGGTCTACCGGAAAGTTCTGCCCGTTTTAGAATGAAACAAAGGAATACATTTTTTCATACTCTGGATAAACTTTATTGAATAATATAATTGTCATCATTATTTATGACTTCTTGCCAGCGTGATGGCAATTTGTATATCCCATTTTTAAAAAATGTCTTATCTCTAGAGGCCAAAAATTGAACCAGTGCTTGTCTGATATCTACTTCGTTCTTGAACTGTTTGCCCTGCAAGAAATTTTGTAAGGACAGAAACAAGTGATAATCAGATGGTGCTAGGTCCGGGGAGTATGGTGGATGCGATAGAATTTCCCAGCCTAGCTCTGCGACTTTCTGACGAGTCCCCAAAGCAGCATGTGGCCTGGCATTGTCATGAAGCAGTATGATGTCCTTTCTATTGAACATCGCCGGCCTCTTTTCTTGGAGTGCTGTTTTTAATTTATCCAATTGCTGACAGTACCTCTCCGAATTTAGCCTTTCGTTTGGTTTCAAAAGCTCAAAATGTATTGGTCCTCGAATGTCCCACCATATACACAACATTCTCTTGTTCAGGCTCATCTTCGGTTTAGAGGTAGAGGGGGCAGGTTTTCCGGGTTCACAATATGCCCTTTTTCTTATGATGTTTTCATAGGTAATACACTTTTCATCCCCAGTTATGATTGTAACCGGAGCGGACAGAACTTTCCGGTAGACCTAATATATGTTCAGATTTGTATTCTTTTTTTGCTTTACAAAAAATCAGGGCCTCAAATGACTTCTTGCACCCAGGTCCCTTTGAAGATAATGCCGTCTCTGGACACATATACCCTGACCACCAATCACACATGACAAAGAGAAATGTGGAAAAAAGTACTGGTTACTTTGGCTAGTACAATTTAGATTCTTAGACGTGTAGGAACAAAATGAGAGGAAAAAGCATAACCACCACTGACACCAGTCTTCTGAGTTTCTACAGGTATAAAATATTAGTTTGTCTTTGCTAATTTTTCCAATCAAAGGTGAATGTTGGAATATAAAAATAATACTGAGTTGTTGTTTTTTTTTTTTTTTAGTTATTTAACTTCGCTTTTGCTTTAATAAAAGTAATAAAAGATTAATATTATGCCTCTACCGCTACTTACTTTGCGCTACGCCACTGTTGAAACGTATTTATGTTTCAGTAATGATCAGTGGCGGATTTCCAATTACTGTTCGTTTCAGTATTCTGAGATGACCACTTTTCGTCTATTCTATCTCACTAAGGGGTGAAATGCGGAAGGATGAGCGCATTTCCAGAATTCTTCGCCATTCTTTGACGTTGATTCCCGCCCTGTTAGATACTTTTTCATTCAATTTTTTTTCACGTGTATGTGGGTATCGTGTCGTTTCTGACCTTATTATTTTTTTTAATTTAGTCTGCGAGTCATCGATTTTACTTTATTGATATATGTAAACATCTCCTCCTTTCATCTTTACTCTCATTCCTATTTTGGCGAATTAAACCCATCCTAACGCATGCGCAAAAGCGTGGAAGGTTTTAGAATGTTGGCAAACAATAGACAGCAGCCTAGAACCCCTAACCTATGATAGTACTACCAGAAGGTCTATTAAAAAGTTTTATATCTCAAGCTGTCAAATTTGTAAAATATATATGTTTTATGTATGATTAAATATAAGGATATTTTATCATTGGTATTGGTCAGGTTCCTATATGGTCATTAAGTTTACTATTTAGAATACTTATAAAAGATTTGCTTCAATAATATTGTATAGAAACGTTGATGCCGGGTAGTCTTCAAGTATTATAAATAAAAAATACCTATTCGCAAGATAAATAAAAAATATTAATATAAAAAAAGTCATTAACATCTTGCAGATTTAAGACATAAGTCTGCGGAGTTCTTGAACTTGGCAGTTCTTAACCTCCAGATCGAACGGAGGATAATGATACTGACATGACATTGAAAATACTTAGCAAGTAGTAGCATTAAGAAGATAACTATCAAGCAGTTAATAAAATATTAACAATATGCCGAGGGAAAAAAAAGAATGAATTTTATGTAAGGTAATTTCCACGAAATCGGTCCTGAATCCTGTCGGCATACCAAAAATAAAATCTGACTTTATGCATTAATACGAGGTTAAAATTGAACTGAAAAAAAACTAAATTGACCGTCTTATTGAAGGTATTATAAAAATAAAATACAAAATAATAATTTAAAATAAATCATTAACATTTTGCAGATTTAAGAGATAGATCTTGGAGTTCTTGAACTTGAAGTTCTTAATCTCCAGATATAACAGATGATAAGGGTAGTGACAAAGCAAAGACTGCAAGGTTAAAAATGCGCTGAAAAAAATTAGATTGACCATCCTATTGAAAGTGTGGTATCATAAAATGCACTGTTTACTGTCCCAAAATATCTAAATCCGCCACTGACAGTTGCATGTCCCATCGCTAATTCAAACAGACAGCATACACCGAAACCACACACATTGCAGCTACAAGAACCACTCACTTTCTCTGTATCCATCTGCTACGAGAATAACCAGCTCACACACGAAAACCAGCCACTTTGAGCTGCAGTTAGATGAATAGAAGTCTGTTCTCATCCCTGAAGGTCACTCCACCTATCCTCGGAGCGGACGCGGAGTGAATGAAATAAAATAAAAAAGTGTCCACTATGTGAAAACGTGTTCAAATATACGTGACGGGCATCTATATATCAGTCCATTCTCTGGCAAAGACAGAAGATATCCGATGAAAATATGCGTGACGATCGGCGAAAGTCATGGAATGGAATTGTTTTTGTTTTAATTACGGCGGGAACCACTCAGCTGCTGCCTTGGGTGTTCGTGTTCGTCGTCTACCTGCTCTTATTTCGTTGTTGCCAGTCGCAGGAATGGAACTTTTTTCTCTGCGGCAGTAGCAGACGATATTCTTCGCACGTCCCGCTTGGAACTCGAAAAGCGTTGAAGTCGCTCGCTCGGAATGCGTTCGATTTTTCCGGTGGAATAATAGGTTGACGAGAGGAGGGGAAAGGTGAGAGATGGGTGATGAATGACTGGGGTGTGTGCCTTTGTTTCATGCGCTTGTTTTGGATAAGCTTCTTGCTTTGATTTTTGGTGGGGGAAAAAAAGTTAAGAGCAAAGAATTTTTACGATTTGTGTAAATTTTTATTTTAAAACTAATTTTTCTATATAATAGGTATTGTCAGTGCAAAAGAAGGTAAAAAGGGCATTAATCATCTTGAGGCGTGCTATTAACAATTCCACTAGCTCTCAACAAATGTAGCGTGTAGATTAGATATCCCGCTTTAAAGGAGTTCAAGTATTTTATATGGAGAACACATTTGGACTAAACGGCAATGGCGGAATAAGGCATTTTGCGGCTTTAGACAGGGACCATTGTAAGGCCATCTTTTAATAAAATGTCAATTTAGGTTTCCTATTTTAATAAATTTTCAATTTAACCAGTATGTTTATAATTTATTATCGGTTAGTTTTTAATTTTTCTCATACAAAGTCTAGAAAAGTATTGTAATCATCAAAAAGTTTGAATTCGAGATTTCGACGAATTTCCGCGTTTTAGTTCGAAGAACACATGTTCGGATAAATGTCTGTCAGTCTGTCTAAAAAAGAAAACTCAAAGACGCTTTGAGTCAGACCAATAAAATTGCCGTATACAATTTGGCATACAATTTTTACACGAAATTAGTAGAGTTCTATTAAAATTTCAGCAAAATCTATTCAGATGAGATCTGTCTGTCCGACTGTTTGAATATAAGCTAACACAATTACTATGAGCTAAATAGAAAACATTCGATACTCTATAGCTTAAACACCTATTGCATTTTGAGTTAAATTTAACAAAGGTTTGAACATTTGTCCGTCTGTATTTTCAGAAGTATATAAGCGCGATAACTCAAAAAATGCGATGACTTAAGTATATCAAATTTCATATGCAATTTTGTGACTACAATTGTATTACTGTGTCAGTAGGATTGGGAAAATGTGCTTAAAGCTCAAATTCGATTTTCGGGTACTTTTAACTGCATATAGTGGATTAATCGCTAAGAAACTCGTCCAGAGTAGCGGGGATATAAAGTGTCAATGGGAACCAGCCGAACACAATGTAAAGGAAAAAGAAAACAGCTTTCTTTCGCACTCAGCCCAGCATTTTCGGTTAGTTTTCCATTTCTGTTGTGTTCCAGCCAGAAGCAATGTAACTATCGTGAATTTTCAAATTTGTGATTCGGAATTGGTGTACCTACCGCTCACCACCTTCTACCATAGAACATGGTACAAATGGCCGATTGTTATAAGCGAGAATAGAGCCTGAGACCTTGTGGTTCGCAGCTGAGTAACAAGACCACAAGACAAAAGCAACTGCTTATGTTTCGTAGTTGCTATCTGGCTTATAAACTTTTCACCACATGCACATTCCAAGAGCCGGCTGTGTCTCTCCAAGCACATAGATTAGTCTGATTACTTATAAATTTGGTTATAATAAATTAATCCACTGTTATTCTTTCCCCGCCACTTTCTCGTATACTTTAACAATCTTGTCACGTTTTTTCTTATATATGTTATTGAATATGCCTTTTGAAAAAGCACCTCTTCTTCTTTATAAAATGTAGAGAATACTAACGAAAGTCATCACCCCAAAACTTTCTCACACACACTCTAATAAACTTGTCATTTCAGAAATCGCCTTGCATGACACTTGCATAGAATAGTTACGAAATATTAATTTTTGACATGAATTTAGCATTTTTACTAAATCTATCGTGGCATCCTTGGCGAGTATTTTGGCGATTAATTCCTGACATGCATGAGTAGTATCCAAGAATCAAATTTGTGTTTTAGACATGTTTTTCCCAAACGATTAAAACAAAAATTTGACACAAAATTGCTTCTAGTCACAAAATTCAAAGTCCAGTTTAGTCAAAATTACGAAAGTCACAAATTTGATATATTTAAGTCACTGCACCATTGAGTTATCGCTTTTACATGA
Source organism: Argiope aurantia (assembly GCA_026543865.1). Lineage (NCBI taxonomy): Eukaryota > Metazoa > Arthropoda > Arachnida > Araneae > Araneidae > Argiope > Argiope aurantia. Next base: position 222,151 of record JAPMOR010002304.1, read on the forward strand.
TTCAGAAAGTACAGTTCGACAGACGGTCAATCCCTTGTTGGATTTGGCTCAAAATGTGTCTAGATTACAGATGATAATTCTGTGTATCTAATTTTACCTATCTAGCTCTCTTCATTTTGTTGTTTTCGCGTTAACTTATATTCGAGCAGCCAAACAGATTTTACACAAAATTTGATAGAAATCAGAAAATTCAGATAATTTGATTAGAAATAAGATTTAGAAACTTTGATAGATATCTGAAAGATCGCATGCCAAGTTCCAGCCGTCTAGCTCAAATCGTTTTTGAGTTATCTTTGTCACAGAGAGATCGACGGAAGCACATTTTCCAAAAATATGATTTTCGAATCTCAAGGACATCTAAAACGTGAAGATTCGGCCAATTTTGACGAACCTCCACATTCTAGACTACCATGAGTTTGAAAAACGCAATTTTGGAAAATGTCCGTCTGTCTGTGATAAAGACAACTCTAAAAAGCTTTGAACTAGACGGTTGAAATTCGGTATGTGACTTTTACACCAAATTTGCATATTTCTATCAAATTTTGAACAAATCAGTTAAGAGGAAGTCCGTCTGTCCGACTGTTTCGAATATAATTTAACACGATAGTTACAAAACGAAGAGAGCTAGATAGATAAAAATCAATACAAAGGTTTAACTTCTATATATTAAATACCAGTCAAATTTTAGCCAAATCCAACTACGAGTTGACTGTCTGTCGATATGTATTTCAGAAATAAGTAAATGCAATGACTTAAATATATCAAATTTGTATGAGAATTTGTGACTATAAGAGCAGTTTTGTATCAAATTTCTGCTTCAATCGGTAGAGAGAAACATGCCAAAAACACACATTTTCGGATCTGTACACTAGGAATTAATCGCCAAATGACGTGTCAAGGATGATACGATAGATTCAGTAAATTTGCTAAATTCAGGCCAAAAGTTAATATTTAGTAACTATTTTACTTCAGTGTCACGTAAGCCGTTCTCTGGCCTTGCGAATTTAATTGGGGAGACCTCTTCCGCCGGTTCTTGTTAATTAATCCTGCTTACCGACAGACATAATTTCAAAGTAAAATATTTCGGAGCCAGGGAGGTTTGAAACGTAGACATTCATCAAACTCTAAAGGGTAAATAAGAAAACTATGCCAACTGTATTTATTCAAGGTTAAATTATTTTAAATCTTTTTTCATTTAAAAACTCTTTTCCGCTGTAAAGAAATTATGTAATTCCATCTAATTTTCATATGTCCTTATTCTTTCGTCTGATGTTGAGAAGTGCTTTCTTTACTAATGAGTAAAACATTAACTAGACTAATTAAGTAATAATTAGCAATGAGAAATGCGGAAGTCAGTTTTGCGATGTGAAAAGTAAAATAGGTTAATGAAGATGTAACTCATGATAAAAAAAATATAAAAAATGTATTTTAAATCAATGCAGTTACCTGAAGGCAAGTTTTAAGAATCGGATAATATTACTTTTGAGAAATGCTCTGAATCTATATCAGTTGTTATTCAGCATGTTTTTGCTTACGGACTTCAGATCAGGTCAATAATCAAATTCAACCCACCTCTCGTCATTCTAATACATTTCCTCAATACAGCGTGTTTTTGTGTAGACTTGACAAATGAGAGCGATTCTTTTTTGAGCTTTAATGAACCAGAAATTTTTTTTAAAAAAAAGCTGGAATGGTTTTTCGAAAATTTTCTCGTCTTTAATAAAAGTGTTATCCCAAAAAACGTCTGGAATGCCATTGGCGTACAATAGTTAGAAAATATTAACCTTTGACGTTAATTTAGCAATTTTACTGAATATAGCGTGTCAGTGCTTTGGCTATTAAGATATCCGAACACGTTCGGAGAACTATTTTAGGAAAACACGGTGTAGACATACTTTAACCATATTTCTGGGTTTAAGACTATTAAAGATTAGCAATAGAATGTCAATATTTGAAATAAAAATTAATATTTTTTGAAAATGGGCATTTAATAGCATAAATTGAAGCAAATTCTTAAAACACTTCAAATTGGCTACACCAAAAACTATTACTCTCATCCGAACCAAACTTATACCAAAATAAACTACGTAGTTTTCTCTAGGGAATGAACTCTGGTTATAATAATAAATAAAAATTTTAGAACCAGTTGGAGATTTATCATGAAATTTTTAGTAAATTTATGACGTTATTCAAACAATAGGCTGTAAATTAAAAAAAATATATTCACTCAATCTAAATTCTTTTAGTTCATTCCCTAGGAAATAGTATAAAGATAAATTCACCAAATTTCATAGTAATATGATAATTATATTTTGAGTCATTTGATTTGAAGTGAGCAAAAAAATAAGTAAAAATAAATTCTGAGAAAAATGCTTTTAAAGTATAAAGTAACATGTTTTAATTATAAATTATGAGCGAGCATATTCTAAATTCACTGCATTTATAGGTTATATCTTCTTCCTCCTCACTTTTTAATAATTTTCCTTTTTTAATCATTTTATTTTTTTCTGTCAATTTTTGCATTTGGCAGTGAATTCCGCCTAGATTCGTTTATTCTGTCTTTGTCGAGGTCAGCAAATGCTCTAACTGCACTTGCTCAAGGATACACTCCAATAATCTTAAGGATATTCATTAATCCTATAAAACCTTTTTTATACAGATATAAAAGCCCCTAATCTGAGAGTTCGGAGATCAACAAAGACATCTTTAGGTACAAATTTCCACAAAACACCGTTGAAAACTCTCATTGGCATTTTTCATTTTTCCGTGGAAAAAATTTTCAGTATTTAAATCTAAATTTGTGTTTATACAAATTTTTAACATGTTTTTGACCCTTTAAATCGGTGTTTTCGGTTATTTAAATGCCCACTTCCGGTTTACCGATCATTCCAAAAATATTAATATCTTGACTTCTAATTAACGTAGAGAAAAACGTAAACCTGTTTTGAATAGCTCAAAAACTAGTCTATCCAATAAACGAATTTTTAAAAATGCCATTTTTAGCGAAAATCGACTTATTCAACGTGTTCGGATGCCTTAATCCCTGATTAATAGTATGTGAAAATCGAATTTGTGTTTTAGACGCGTTTTTTCCAACCGATTGAAACAAAAATTTGACGCAAAACTACTCTTGCATTCAAAAAATTACCTGTCAAATTTGATATATTTCATTACATATTTGAGTTTTAGTTTATTTATTTCTGAAAGTTCAGACCTACAAACAGTCAACACTTTGCTATATTTGACTTAAAATTTCGTAGGAGTTTACAATATAGAAGCTGAATCTAATAATACTTCGCGATCAAATGTCCTTCCGCTGGTGTAGAGCGGAAACTAAGAAAGGGAACTGTGGAACATGTGTCGCCCTCATCATCTGAGCATGATTCAGAAATACGAACTTCATCTCCAAATAGCTCTCAAGTTGGAAAAGCAAACGAGATGAACTTTTATCTCTCCAATTAAGGACGAAAACTAATAAAACAATGAAACAGAGAGCTTCTTTTCTACTAAAGCACTCCAAACTTATCAATGATGTTTTGAGTAATTTTCGGAAGAAATTTATTCTAAACTGGCAATGAATATTTTATTCCTTAATAGGTCGAACTAAACACAATACTCTACTAAGAATCAGTCCTCAATTTTTATTTGCAGGCAGTTTTTTTTTGGAAGGGGGGGAGGGGTAAAAAGACTATGTATATATATTTTCTTAAAAATTCTTTACAAGCTAGTTATAAACCAAGCGAAAATAATAGCAGACCGCCACGTCAGACTTCTTGTCAATTCATAAGTTAAAGGCCGGTCGACATCTTGACAAGTCAGAGGAGACAGATGAAAATGGCTTTATTGTTCTGTTTTGGATGACTTACTTTAGACTGTCAATGTCATAAGTGGTGCAGAACGAGAAAAAGAAAGACGAGCCTAAATTGTTGTCTCTTATGTATATGTCCTTGAGTTTTGCAATTTATGTCCTCTAATGATTTTAGGTTCCTAATTACTTTTAAGAGAACAAAAGAATAATTTCTGGTGATTTGTAGGTTCTTGGAAACATCAAAAGTTTAATTTTTCTCGGAATTTCGGCTAAATAAAATTCTTTTTTTAAAAGAAACATTATATTTTGGCCCAATTTTCATTTTTTAAATATATATTTTAATGCATAGATTAATTTAATTAAATTAATAACCCGTTTCGAAATTACAAGAGGGTTAATTTGACCAGATTTCCTATTTTGAGCCATAAGATGACAAAGACAGCATTTGAGACTATATACATTTCCTCCCAATTCCACACCACACCAAATATTCGTTCCGAAATCGCATGAATTATTTAGGAAAGAATCCCATAATGTAGAACCGAGAATTGACACATGAGACAGTATATGCCTCACCAAATTTCACACCTCACTAATGAGATATTTCAGTTTAGAGAATTAAGCGAAAGATACAGATTCTATCTTGAAAACGCGTACATGAACACTCACTGATAGAACACTCATTTGCTTCAAAAATTAATGGATTATAAGCAACCAGTGGCGTGGCAATTGATAAGAGGATAAGATAAGTATTTTGGGTGCCATGCTAAGGTTATCTTGGAGCTAAAATATTAGTCCTTTTATGTCACATTTTAACTCTATCAGTACTGAAAGGCCCCAAACACCCTTTCAACGAAACTTCGGCGGGTCCCGCAATATTTGACTTTCATTGCGAAATTCCCGGTTACTTTCATTAAGTGTAATTGATTGAATGCTTGAGAAGTTTATTTTCTTTGCTAGAGACTCACCTAAAGAGGTTTAGGAGTCACAGCGATTTTCTGAGAACCTATAAAAGATATTCGACATACATTTGCTTAATAGGCATTAAGTATCCGATTTATGACTGATAAGTTACTACTTTGTTATTTAAGCGCAACCACTTACTCATTATCATGCCATTACTCTATTCCCCTGTTATGTCCGGAGATTGAGAACCTAGAGTCCAAGCACTTTACTTGAGCATTTTACATTCAAGAACTTAATAGTGAGAACTTTGGCGATTCATCTCTGAATGTGGTTATTGCAAAAGTACTAGAAAATCAAATGTTAATTTTGAACTCCTTTTCTGCGTCCGATTAAAATCAAAATTTGGCGCATTACTGCAATTTCATGTTATTTCGTTTTAAAAATGTGTTTATATGATTGTGAAAGTATAAACCAACAGACTGTCAATACCTTGACAGATTTGAATTTGATTCCAAATGTCAAATGCTAAACCTGTGCACCAAAATGTATCCCTCTAGTTCTCTCCGTTTTGAAATTATTGTGTTAACTTACATTCGGTTACCCAGACAGACAGACTTTCTCGAATAGATTATGTTCAAAATTTATAGAAACCAACAAATTTAAAGTAAAGACCATATATCTGATTTTATCCGTCTAGCTAAAAACGTTTTTGAAATATCGTCTTCCCAGACAGATATACGATTTTCGGACCAGGGGAGGTCTGAAACATGCAGATGCATCAAAAGTTCGATTTCGAATTTTTCGAAGATTTCCATACTACCTCTTCGTCCATTACCATATCGAAATTAAAGTAAAAATCCGATTTCTTCATGACCTTTCTATATAAATGAAATAAGTTTATCTTCATTCTTTTTAGAAATATTGATTTTTGAAATAATCCCAGATATGTCCCCAAAAGCGGCGCAACCAAAAAAGCGAATGTCTGGCAATTGTCAAATCAAACCGATCGGCGGAAACTTGCCAAGATTAGAAGTGCCGTCTTCAGCCAGCCACACGCGGCCTTCCGATAATTAAATGTGTAAATAGATTCAATGACTTTAAATTATTGCACTCATTACACTGAGTCACGCTTTTTAATAATGGGAGTTTTAGCCTCAGAGGGTTCTGACCTCGTAATTGTTGTTGCTACAATCCCCCCGGCTGCAACAATGAAAACTGATCCCTATCTTCAATGTCTCGCCAGAAGCTTGCAGGAAGATAAAGTCGCGCTGGAGTCTTCAGTAGAGAAGTGCTTTTAACAATGGTTGTATTTGCTCTGAAAGGTCTTTGTGCTCTCTAAAGGTTAGGTGTGGCTGAAACAGAAGGTTGAGATGTGTAAAGTGGAATGATTTTTTGGGGGGTTGTCTTTCGTCAATTGTATCATTTTTGAGGGGTTGGGAGGGGGATCTGATTTAGGGAAGTCACGAAAAGTTGATTAGAGAAGTGAAATCAGAATTGAGGCGAGAATAGCAGAAATGAGAGATACTGATCAATGATATTTTTTTCATGATGATTATTGAGATTGACATTGCGATATGGTTAATTCTACTTTTATTGTCTTCAAATTATTTTCTTGAATAAGACAATAAACAATACACTATGAAAGATGAATAGAAATGTAAACATGAAATAAGGTACTTAGTTTTCTAGTAAACATCCAGTGTAGAAGGCGCATTTACTTTCTCCTATACAAACAAAAAAAAAAAAGTTTGCCGTTTTTATAAGACTTAGTTTAATTAATTTGCGATTTCCGACAAAGAATAAAAATAAAAAAAAAACGTTTTATATGCATCTGGTCCCACGGGGGGGGGGGCACCTCGTTATTGAGGATGAGAAGTTTCTAGTATGGTGGTTGGTTCTCGCCACCCCTTATAGGTATACGAAAAGATGGGGGTCTGGCTCCTCCCATCGATGACGGGACGCACTTTCTTAGGGAAGGGTTGTACCGTGGTCGGTGATAGCCCTTAGGACTCAACCACAGTTCCCGTTAGTGTTGCTGCAACGGCGGTCCGGTCCTTCCGTGTGCCTTCTGGAAGGTCAGAGTAGTCAGTTTAGGATTTATATGCATCTGTCTATTAACATGGCAATTGAAAATGGAACAACCTATAAAAAAGAAATTTGGCGCATGGTCTTAACTTAAAATTTTCTCTCAATAATGGAATGAAATTTTTGAAAAGAAAACACCAGCCTATTTGTCGGATTGTGTGTATAGGACTACGTCAATCGAATAAAAATTATTCAGAGGAGGTCTAAATTACGTACCGTCTATATATGATGAATCTAAATACAAATCGTAGCATATTGTATAGGCAAGCATATGAGAATTTTAGCAGAGGGGGGTCTCCATCTCATCCCTGGTTCCCTCCCCTTTCCACTAGAAATAAAAAAATAATTGCTGTATAGTAAGTAATATACATAACCGATTAATCAACATTAACACTTATTTCTTCAAAGTAGTGAGATATTTCCTCTCATAACAGAGAACTGACCAAAATTTTATGGATATTTTTTATTGGACATTAAGACTTATTTGAAGAAATGTTTATTTTTAACATTTACATTCATTTTCCCTTTTTCCATAATAAACAACTCACAAGTAGAAGTGTGTACTGGAGAATTCAAAGAAACCAGAAAAATGTAATAATTCTTCATCTCTCTTAACTCTTGAATAACAAGTAAATTTTGGAGAAAGCTGCCAATCAAGTTATTTCTTCACATTATAATTTTTCATTCCTTTTTTTTTTTATCCATTTAAAAGCTGTTTTCTTCCGGTATTTAGACATTTTTTTTAATGAATCCATAATATATTTAACACTTAACACCATACTTTCAGAGCTCATGTGATCCCTTTTTGATCTGGTACAGATGTAGGTGGACTTTATTAAAAAAGAAGGGGGGGGGGGGAGAGAAAAAGAAGAAAGAAACACTGTAATCAGTTGAAAAGAAACACACAAATGAAAAATACGAATACATATAGCATAACAAAAAAAATGGTAAAAACTAGAATGAAAAATATCTGATGTACAATGAAACTGGATGACTGAACATGATGTACACTATGAATAAATAATAAACCAATATAAAAACTCTAAAAGAAACTTCATACTAAAAAAATGCCAAAAAACAGAAAAATTCAAATTAATAAAAACTCCTATTTAACACAATGACTGCCAAGCTTGTTTCGTTAAATCAACAAATAACAAATCATCTTATGGCTGGCAGCCAATGTTTAACGACATTCTTACATTACCATTGTAACATTTATTATTTATACACGATACAATGAATACTTGTCTACTTGTTTCTGTTAAATACTTGGTTTTTTTCCCCCGTCTGGAACCTACTTGGAAATTAATAGACTTTCTCTCCCACTGATTGAAACAAATTGGACAACCTATTTCGAGACAAGCCGAGTTAATCTCCTAAATTAGCAGCTGAACTCAACCATTAATTTTCATAACTGAGTTCTGATCTTGGGTTTATAGCCGAC
>JAPMOR010002304.1:234780-251810 GCA_026543865.1 Argiope aurantia
TCATATTTTGGTGGAAGTTTATGGTGACCATGCTCTAGCTGAGTGAACGTGTCAGAAGTGGTGATTACGGCTTGGAAGACCAAGAACGACCTGGACAGCCAAAAAAAATTCGAAGCTTCTGAAACCTGGTGAAACTATTAATGGAGAACGTTATCGACTTCAGTTGATGCGTTTGAAACAAGCTCTGGCCAGAAAACGACCAGAATGGGATAACAGACATAATAAACTTATTTTTCAACATGATGACGCTCGACCACATGTCGCCAAACCGGTCAAAACATATTTGGAAAATGTCGGATGGAAAGTGTTACCCCACCCGCCGTATTCACCAGACATTGCTCCTTCATACTACTACTTGTTTGATTGCATGAATAACGATTTGCTTGAACAGTGGTTCACTTCTTCAGAAAATATTGAAATATGGATCTCTGATTGGATCGCTACGAAAAGTGAGGAATTCTTTCGACACGGAATTCGTAAATTTCCTGAAAGATGGGAAAAAGTAGTGGCTAGCAATGGACAATATTTTTGATAACGTATTTATGCATTTTGCTTTTGAAATAAAGCTTTATTTTTTTATTAAAAACCGCACGAATTAATTTCTAGACCAAATAGAATTATTAATTAGTATCAAACTTTATTAATTATTAATTTAATTATTATTAACTTCCTGATTTTTATCTTAATTTAAGGTATATTAACATCGTTCTAAAATGCTCTCTTATTCCCTGATCCGATTCCCAATTTATTTATTTAATTAATTCTACATGCGCTCTAAAAAATTGATGGTTTCAGCATTTTCTCACGTTCCGAGTGAAGGGATAAAAATTCTTAATGCTTACAACATTCTTTTAAAGATACCTAAGATTCCCTTTCCTTAATTAACATGCATCTAGCAATTTTCTGTCAAAATTTCATAGTAAAATCACTGAAGAGAAAAATTTCTGTTCTTGTGTCACGATGTAGACTGACGTATCTCTTACCCTTTCTATCTGTACAAATTATGCCTCCCGGGATGTAATAAAGCTGTATATATAGAGAGAGAATCTTTTGTTTTCTATCTATCTTGAAATTCTAAAGAGATATGTTTTTGGAATTATGTCTGCCGATGTCTGAAAAATGCAATCGTTTCAGATAAAAAAAAATTGAAATGTGAATTTTTTTCTCTAAATTTTGAGAGAAATCTAAACACAAAAAAAATCTATATTTTTCTCATCTATATCCATGTGAAAATTTTACTGAAAACCGCATATAGCTAGATGAATGAAATTAATCATATTATCTTTCACCAGAATCGTAAATTAGTATAACATCTTGTATCTAACCTATCAAGGAGTTTAAAGTGAATGCTATAATCTAAAATGAAATGATTTAAGACTAATGAAATTTGGTATGTGTGTCAGTACCAATTTTTGTAAATATATAGCAAACTTTTAACTGAATCTGCCAAATGAAGAAATCTAAAATTCAAACTCAGTTTTCTACATAGAATTCTAAAACACAAAAAGGACCATATGGTGTTAAAATACGAAAAAGTGCAGGCAATACATCAAAGTTGGATGCTTGTCCAAAATAATAATAATAATAATAAATAAATAAATAAAAAATAGATGGATGTTTGCCTCCCCCCCCCCCAAAAAAAAGCCATCAAGAATTTGGGATATTAAAAGCACATTTTTCTTCTACATAATTCGTAATAAATATTCGACATACATTTTTACAAAATGAAAAAAATATTTTTTTATACAATTTTTCTCATTTTTCATTCAAATCAATAATACCAAGTTTTAGAGGGAAGGGAAAAAAAAAAAAAAATCCTGCATAGCAGACAACAAGGCTGTTTTTTCACTAACGAAACACAACTACCTATACTTTTTGTCAATACAGATTTGCAGCTTGCGTTTCTTTTTCGCTTTTTTTCCTGCGATTTTAGATACATAAAAATGCACTTTTGAGGAGAAAAAGCATAAAATAACCCACGCTGCAACCCGGGAATAAATCTTTATGATAGCGCAACTCCAGCTATAAGAAGATTTTTGGAATTCTTATTCCAGTTTTGACGCGCGTTCCGAGAGACGCCATATTGATGGAAAACTCATTCCACGAAGAACATTTTTAGAAATTCAAGTTTGTTTTGTCATTTACGCATTTCTTATAAGCCCGGGTGTTAGATTTTTTTTTTAGTAGCGAAACGTGATGGTGTTTTTTACGGCGCTGTTTTCGAAAGTGCAAAGAAAATAATTTCTACGTGCTGGAATTCTTTATATTTTTTTGTTATATATATTTTTTTATTCCCTGATTACTTTCAGGGAGAAATAGAAGTAGGAATTTGCAATACAAATTTGCATAAAACGAAATCTAATTTTGAACTGCAAAAAAATTATTACATTATCATTTTAAAAGAAAAGATGGGTTTTTTTTTGTTTGATACTGAATTTTTTTATGAGATGATTTTTTTTTCTTAAAGAATGATTCGTTTTTCATTGTTAATATTTAAAGCTACAGAAAATAAAAGTGATGCAGTAATTTATATACTAAATATTTTTTCTTTCATATTCAGAAAATGTCTTTCGCTTTCATGGATAAAATAGATTTAATGAAATTAAATTATACAACTACGAACAAAAATTATTTCGAATGCATGGAAAAGATTTGATTATAGTAGTATGAAGGAATTCCGATACTTCCATTAAAATATAATATAATATTCAAAATAATATTGATTATATTTCTTAAATTAATTTTAACAAACTAAAATTTAACTAAATTAATTTAAACCATATTATTTTTTGACTGTTCATAAACATAAAAATCTTTTATTCGAGAAAATGAAACGTCAACGTCGACAGAAATCTACAAACTAAATTCATAAACTAAATTTTACCTATCTAGCTCAAAGAGTTTTTGAGTTGATTGAAAATCACAGACATACATAGTGCTAAAAATGTGTTTTCCGAGCTTGGGGAGATCGGAAAAGTGGAGATTCGTCAAAATCTTACGTTCGAATTTTTTAACAATTTAATACCTTTTCTTTGTATATTTCGTGCATGAGACGGTCAAAAAAGAAAAAAAAAGAAAAAAAAATCCTGTATTTCATGAAATCTTTTCTCAAACAGAAACCTAAATGAAAAATAATTAGTCAGATATTTTCTTCCTTAATACACCGACATCCAAAATTTTTTCACGAAATCGGAATAAATTATCCTTTAATACTTGCAACTTGCCGAATCGCTAAGCCTACATTATGTGTTCAATACTCTAAAACGGTCGAAATTTAAGAATAAAAAGTCCAATTTTCCGTCGTTAATCAAACGATCGCTTTAACCAAAACTTCGTTTAAGGATTAGAACATAAGCTTGTTAATGGCTCTTTTGCGACGATCACTTTTGTTGTTTCGAACTCCACGGGGAACTTTTCAGCTGCTATTGAGCAGATCGCACTAAAAATGCAAAACACTTCCTTACAATAATCCTTTGATGTTGCTTCGACAAGACTTAATTGGACACGTCTTGTTGAATGTTTTGATACCATTTTGATTTTTCATCTGCGCTGCTTGTCCGCTCTTGTTGTTGGCGCCCTAATCACAAGCTTGGCGTATAATTAGTGGCGGATGGGACTTAATTTGAGGAAAGTAAGAAGCGAATTAGAACTCAAATAAATGAGATTGTTTATTACATCACATGATAAAGCATCTGATTTGAGGCCAAAGGCGATTCGATGTTGTAATCACAGGAAAAACCATTTATATCTTCAGGTTTTTTGAAGTTATATTCTTTCGGATCGTGAGAGAATATATTGTGTTCGGGTATGATATCGTTAATAATTGTAACGACTTTTTCTTTTTTGTTCTTTCAACAGACATCGGTTCACTGATTCATCAATAGTTCAAGATTAGCTTGGGAAAGTTTATTTAATTATTTGTGAAATGTATTTTCATTTGTGCTTTACTTGCAAAGATTAATGCCCCCGTGTGATTAACTCTTCGTTACTTCCCGTGTCTCGAGAATGTACAGAGCATAAATAATCAGTTATATACTGGATATTGATTATGCAGTTTCAATAAATAGCTTGAATGCCATTTGTCATCCAACTGGAATGGTCTGCCGAAACTTTCTCACTTATTCTCCAATAAAGTATTATTTGTCTTCCGCTCTGTAAAAGTTGTGGGCCCTTTGGCAAGGTCGTAAATGTTAAGAAAGCTCAGATTTTTTATTTTTCTTAAATTTAAACTACTCTACCACTATTTTTTTTAAAATTCCGTTTATATTAATATGTCTGTTGGCAATGCTGTTGTTGATCTTAAAGTGGTGGTTTAATCATGCTTAAAATTAACTTTAAGTCAATCGTTCAAATGGAAGAAGTCTGTGAACTATAAAAAATATTAATAACTTACAGAGAACATTAGTTTTCAATGTTTATTCTAAACCGCCTGGTTCCAGTAGTATTATCATTTTAATTAAAAGCAAAAGATGAAGGTTTTAGTCGATAAAAGTATTTTCTATATTATAGTATATTAAACAAAAGTAGTTTTTTGCGCTAAAAATATTTCACTTGAAAATATTTTAATTTCAAACAACGTCGGATATATCAACTAATATGAAATTAAGATAAGAACTATACAGCAACATATATAGAAGCAATATATATAAATAAATTTAGTAACATTCAGATAAAAAAACGCCCGTTCATTTTGCTTACTTTTTTCAATCAACTCTAACAAAATGAATCCAGTTTATAAATTCACACATCAAAATTGAAACAGAGAAGAAAAAAAAAACCTATTTAAAAACATTATTTAGACACCAGATTAACATGCTGTGACAAAATACTTAATTGCTTAATAATATTTTAGAACAAAATATATTTTGGACACTTTTTTTTTATTAAAGTATTAATTTACAATCCAAATTAAAGCAAGCATAGTTATTATCATTTAACAAACAATAAGAATTTCTTAAATGTTGGGAAAATTATTATCAACACAGAAGGTGTACAAACCGACAGACGGCCAACCCTTCATGGAATTTGGTTCCAAATTTAATACTGATCAATATTTGAGACTCTCAAAATTCTGTATCAAATTTTAACCATTATCTTTTCGTTCTGTAGTTACGGTGCTTACTTGTTTACAAATAGACATAGTGGTAGACTTCTTTTGAATGGATTTCGTTCAAAATTGGATTTAAATAGATAATTTTGGTGTAAAGATCACATGCAAGATTTCATCCGTCTAGCTCAAAGGAATTTTGTGTTATCGTGTTCATAGGCAGAAGAAATGTGTTTTCATAATTCTAAAAATGTGGTTTTGGGTCTCAGGGAATTCTGAAACTTGGGGATTTGTCGAAATATCAAATTCTTAGTTTTTGGTGATTACAGTTTTATTTTCTTATATACTCGAGAGCAAAAAGTACAGAAAAATCATTAACAGCTAAAGTTTATTTAAGTTGAAAGTAGGTTTAAAACCACACTTGTGCGAACTTGTGATAACGTGGAACTTCATTTGAATTTATTACAAATATATATATTGCAGCAAAATTGTGTTTTTGAACATTATGCAAAGTTATTCCGTGTAATAAATAATGGTAATTAAAAACGTGTAATAAAAAATGAGTGTAATAATTATGCCCAAAGCATCGAAAATTTTCGGTAATTGACAAGATTCTTCATTTATTTTCACGAAGTTAATTGATAATAAGTACTAAATTTCGTACAAACTTTCTGAAAAAACATGCTGTCACTATTATTCAAAGACTCAATTATTGATTATTTTCTTGTATACTTAGTATAGAGAAAGTATAGTAATCGTTAAAAAATTCGAACTCGAGATTTTGACGAATCTCCACGTTTTAGACTACTCTGAGTTCGAAAAACACTTGTTTGGAAAATGTACGTCGGTCTGTCTGTGACAAAGATAACGCCAAAACACTTTGAGCTAGACGGTTGAAATTTGGTGTACAGGCATGAAACCAAATTTGTACATTTCTACCAAATTTTGAGCGAAATCTGTCAGTCCGGAAGGAAGTCTGTTTGTCCGACTGTTCGAATATAACTGAACACGATAATTATAAAACGAAGAGAGCTAGATAAATAAAAATCGATACGCAGAATCAACATCTATAGTGTGGATACTGTCAAATGTTGAGTCAAATCCAATAAGCGATTGATCGTATGTCGATATGTACTGTCAGAAACATCTAAACTTGAAATCAGTGACCTAAATATATCAAATTTGGTATTGGATTTTGAGACTACAAGTGTAGTTGTGTGTCAAATCTTAGTTCCAATTGGTTGAAAGAACCGTGCCTAAAGCAAACATTTTATTTTCTGATACTATTAACGGCATGCCAGGGATTAATTGAAAAAAAAAAAAAAAAAAAAAACTTGCTAAGGATTTAGTAAAAATGCAAAATTCACTCCAAATTTAATATTTCGTAACTATTGTACGCCAATGCCATGCAGGGCATTCTTTGGGATAACACTTTTTATTAGAGAGTATGCGAGAAAGTTTTCGGGAGACTACTCCAGCTGCTTTTAAAAATAGCTTTTTTGAAATGTTATTTATCACTTTTAATCACACTTTGAATATTATTTAAAACAAATACTATAATATAAATTAAATAATAACCGCGGGATATAATATAATAACCATTTGATAATTTATCAACAATCTGAAACAAGCAGGTGATTTTTAACATATAGTTCACAACCGCAAGATTTTTCTCGTGCTTTCAACATGAGTTTTATAGAAGCAGAACAGTTTAGAAAGGTACTAAAAATTTCAGGGCTCTTGTTGGTATATCTGGTGATCCTCCAATCTAAAATCCATCAATAAAAATCAAACGGTTTTCTCTTTTCACTCAATAGCTCATAGGAAAAATTAAAAGGTAGATTCCCCGGGCCCCCTGGGGCTTTTTGAAATACGAGTAAGGCAATAGAAACTTGACCACATGCAGAAAGATCTGCGCGTGCCAGATGACCATGTTCTCTTGTCCGATAATTCCCGTCCCGCTGGCCATCTGGCACGTCATCCATCATCTCGTTGGCATTCCCTTGACCGCCTCTATCCATTGACCCTTGACTCTCAACCTCTTAGTTTTCAAACCCCCTCATTTTCGGTTCGACTAAATACGATGTTTCCTACCTACCTGTGCAACAGCAGGGATACACAGTTTACCACCAAGTGTGGAGATTTATGATGCTGAAATAAGATATTTTTGGATATTTTTAAGTCTAAAACTATACTAAATAATATACTTTTTGGATATTTTTAAGTCTAAAACTATACTAAAATATACTTCTGTGACTGATTTATAATGACAGTTCTGTCTGGATTCGTTAGTGGCTGTTGATAAATAATTTTCCATTTGCTGACATGATTTTTGACGTTGATGAAAAGTCGTGCTAATGGCGAACATTCAGAACTAACTTTTTTGAATGCTCGTAAGTTGAAACTGGAGTAAAAAGACAGTTGATGCGGATCCGGATTATCAATCTTCCTGCAATTCGCAAAACATTGAGGGTCTTTTTTTTGTAGCATGTTTAGGATATTTAATTTTATGCTTTCATTTTGCTCAGTAAGATTCTGTTCTCAAACTTATTCGAATTAAAATCACGTAGAATTAAAAGTTAGAAAATTGCTCTTAGGATTTTTTTTTTTTTCATGATTGCAATTAAGCATGGCATTTTCCCTTTTTTTTTTTTTTGAAACGGCAGCAAAATGTGCATTATAATAATGGATTATTAAAAAAAAATCGTGATATATATATTTTTTAAATTCTGTCTTAAATTACTTTTAAATTAAACTTTTTTTATACGCGAGATAGTAAAATCCCCTCTCGGGAACGTGATTCGAAATCAAACGTTTTATTATTTCAGCTTATCACAATATTTATTACCAAAAAAAGCTGCTAAAATAATAAAAAAAAAAAAATAAAAAAAAATAAAAGTTTGAAAACTGGGGAGGAAAAAATTTGTATTTCCAAAGGGTCTCTGCAAGGTTTAATGCGGCCTTGAACTCATATTTTTACAGTAAAATGAAAAGAAGTTATGGTGTCCGCTATTACAGCCAATTAAATAACCGAGATATAATCTTAATGTAATTAACTAAACTGTCTAGACGTACCGAATTTACCGGGATATTCTATCATGTAAGAACATGATGTTGTTCTGGTTTCGGATTTTTGAAGTGTCAAAATGCATGAAAAGAAAATTAGGGATTTATTGCTTTTGTGACATCAATTTTTCACTTTTAGGGTTATTAGAAAATAATAAAGAAGATTCTCAAATTTGGCGATTTAACGCCAATAAAAAAATTACAATCGATCCTCCTGCCTGGCCAATAAGGGCTGGGTTGTAAGAAGATATCGCCCGAAGAAACACAGAGAAGAAAAGGGGAATGAACGCGAAACATTGATACCTCAATTAATTATTGAAATGCAGATCGCTGTTTTTATAGGAATCGGAATCGACCTGATTTGTTCGCAACATCATGTCACTTCATATATGCGATGAAAATTATAAACGAACATTCAATGTGTTATCATTTGAATACTCAGCCTCTTTTTTGAATTAACACTAATAATTTTTTAATAGCTTTCATTTGTCTGTGCTTCTTCAGGCAATAACTTCTTACGACCTGCCCTTTATTGGCCAGACAGGAGAATCGGGTGCATAGCGAACATCCCCGCCAAGTTGTAACTTTTTTTTGGCGATAAGATGCCAAATGTGACAAACATCTTTTATCCTTTTTAATAACCCTAAAATCGAAAAATTTATGCCTCAAAAGCGATAAATCGTCAGTTTTCTACCCGCGCATTTTGAGGCTTCAAAAACCCAACCAAGACACCATCTTCTCACATGATAATAGGAAATATGAATAAATTACTTTGATACTTGTATTAAAGCAGGTATAAAAATGATAAAATCTGAAATTCCGATACTTATTACCTTAATATAAAATCTGAAATTCCGATAATATTACCTTAATAATAAAGTTGAATATCTGAGTTACAAATATCGTTATTTGTCATTGAACTGGGATGATGCAATTCATGCAATTTGTTGAAATTTTTTCTCTCTCTTTCTCTCTAAAAACTCTTTATTATGTCAAGCTTCATTACTCTCTCCTAAATAAATATTCCAGTGTTTTATTAATTTCTCTCAAAACAAAAGGGCTTTTATGAAAACCAAACTGTTTTCTTACTGCTTTAATATCTTAAGTCTAACTATAAAATGAGGCTGATATAAACATAACAAATATATTATTTCTTTAAAAATTCTTTGCCTATACAAGAATAAAGAAAATGTATAAATAACTATTAAAAATAATGATGAGGTAATAAAAATTTCATCTTGCATCTTTATTCATATTTTTATAAATTTATAAATAAATACAAATAAGTGCAATAATTATTTTAAAGGCGTATAAATAATAATGTTTTGTGAATCTGAGAATTAATTCAATTTTTATGAGAATAAATTTTTTCTTTATTAAAAAAAATAACAATATTAGTTCATTATTTAATTATATGTTATTTCTCTACTTGGATATTGGAATAATGATTTGGGAATAAATAGCAACTGTTTTGATAGTTCGTACCATCTGATTAGTATGCGCGGTTTTATTTCCTCCATAAATTCAAATAATGACCTTTTATTAATTTATGCGTTAATACCAGTAATATTATTCAATTAATAAACTACTTCATATTGCTAATGAGATTTATTAAAAAGAAAAGCACCATTTAAACCGTGCAGTTTTCTTTCATCTTTTATGTTGTTTGTTATGTAGAATATTAATTATTGTTTTCTTGATTATATGGTATTAAATATATTTTTTAAAAGTATTTTTATTATTAAAATCATCATTCTTAAACTTTGAAGTCTTGAACTGAATTTTTATTTGATTATGAAGGAAAATATAAATTTGATTTTCTTATCATACGAATGAAATTTAATTTAAAAGAGTGTGAATTTTCTTCTAAAAGAATAAGAGTTTCATTTTCATCTAATTAAATTCTTCATTTATTTAAATCTATATAGTATATGTGTTTTTTTTATGTAAACATTTGCTTACAGCGGTTTATTCGCTTTGTGATTGGTAGAGAACGAGTCACCTGACCCATGACATTTGAAGTTTGTTTTGACAGTATTGTTTGAAATATTAATGAAAATTATTATTACATCATAGTAAGTATTTATGCTGCATTTGACGGTGAAATGGTGACACACACACAAAAAAAAGTAAAACATTAATTAACATCAAATTAGTTTAAAACAATATGATTGGTTAACTCTACTTTCAGACACACCGTTTGTGGCAACAGGAGTAAAGAACTTTCGAGTTTGTTTATGCTTTTCATGTAGCGGAAATTTTTCATCTCTCGGCTAGCAATCGCCTGAATACCTAAGTAATATACATGTCCCAACCCTGCACTGTTTTTTAAAATAATAATGGAGTATTCAGCGATATCAGAAAAAAGAAAAATACGAAGAGAGACCGATCGGGAATCTGGCATTTTGAAAAGAGAAGCTGATCGAACATAGAAATAGAACAACCATGCCCGAACCAGGACGCTCAGATCACGCGCTACCCCTATGCCAGGATGCCGACCGGGCTATCTATCATCCTGTTAACAGTATCTCAAATCTGATTGTCATTAACTAATGAAAATTATAGTAGAAATTATCATGCACATTGGCAGAGTGCTTAAGAGATTAGAAATAATTTGTTATTTGCTGTACACTTTAGATGTAAATGTATATAGTAAAATTTGAAGTACTCTTTCTTTGCAGTGGGAAGTCTTTTCACCATAATGTTCACGGGCGCTTAGATCAAAACTAATTTCTAAAACTGGATTCAAACAAAGAGTGATCAACTTACAGAAACCTGCGAGAGTGGTTTCAGTGAAACTTTATCACATACTCTCTAATAAATGTGCGTTATTACCCTATACCACTGTCATACAATAGTTAAGAAACAATATTGTTACAAAAAAATTTTCTACAAATACCACCAATCAATCATAATAATGCAGCGCATTTAATCGCTAGTTCAACAGCTTGCTACTCTCACACACGACTTCCCTGCAGCTTGATGGTTGGGTTGACGGAGCGCCTAGCCCCGGTAGGGGCTTATCTCCGGTAAGTGGCCGTGGCCGTCTTCGAGGAGATTTGGATGGCGAGTGTCAGGACTCATTCTGATTGTCTGATATTAGGGTGAGGGTGGGGGGAGGGTACGCTGCCGTTGGGCTTAGTAAGTTTTTACTGCTTGTGAGCTAGACTTGGCTATTGAGATACTGTTTAATTTGAGTGTGAAATAATAAAAGTTAGGAAGAAAAACTAGGGGGCTGAGATAAATTAAAATAGTATATTACGGGGTCTTCTAGAGTTTGTAGAGGGTTTATATTTAGGAATTTTAGCTATTGCTTCATTTTCATTCTTACCCATGTTTTTAAAGAAGTCAGTGGGTAGTTTTTTAATGAATTTTTTAAGAGGGGGATAGTCTAGGCATAAGTACATATTTGTATTGGGCATGTAGAATTTCATATTGCAGAAGTTTCTAATTATTTTGCTGGCGTTCTATAAGTCTAAGATTTGTCTTGGCAGCATATCCCCACACAGGGCAGGCATACGTTAATACTGGACGCAAGTAGGCAGAGTAAATAAGCCTTTTATTTTGTCTACTCATTTTGGAGTTTCGAGAAATTAAGGGATAAAATTTACGAGGTAGGTTTCGAAACTTTTTAGCTGTGTAAATAAAGTGGGGTTTCCAAGTTAATTTACTGTCTAGAATAACGTCTAAATATTTGCATTCCTTAGACCACGAGACAATTTGATTTTTAATTTTAACCGGGGGGAAATTCTTTTTACAGTTATTTTTATTAAAAACTATAGCTTCAGTTTTACTAGCATTTATTTCAATTTTCCATTCGACGAACCTATGGTAATGAAGTTTTGATTTTTGTGTCTAGCTAGTATTGCAGTGTCATCAGCGTACATGCACAACATAGTGTTAAATTGCTTGGGGATATCATTAATAAACAAGGAAAATAGAATTGGTTCTAGTTTAGATCCTTGAGGACACCTGCAAGAATAGGTTTTACTTCAGAAAATTCATTGTTTATTTTGATTTTGAAGGATCTGTAACTAAGGTAAGAAATTATAATTTTGATTAGGTGTGAGGGTATGTTGTAATTAATTAGCTTGTAAATAAGGCCATCTTGCCAAACTCTGTCAAAAGCTTTCTGAATGTCAAGGAAAACCGCTGCAGTTTTTGGTTTATTTTCAAAACCTTTCTCGATGAATTCTGCTGCTCTAATTAATTGGTGGGTTGTAGATAGGTTACGGCGAAATCCAAATTGTTCAAGTATTAGTATATTATGTTTTTCTAGGTAATTATTTAATCTATTGAGAATTATCTGTTCAGCAATTTTGCTGACAGAGGGGAGTAGGGATATGGGTCTATAACTGCAGGGATCAGTTGGGTCTTTTCCTGGTACTTTTCTGCAGCTTCAGAGTGCCCGTCTTTTATAGTTCCGGAAGGCGGGGCTAGAATCTTAAGACCAATCAGGGCGTACCTAAGGTATATCTCATTTCTTAGTGGATGGATCGTGAAAGTTCTCGAACTTTCCAGCATTATCCATTTTGTCACCAAAGTCGCCAAATTCATCGCCAAGCCACCAAATGATCGTCAAGCTCTGAGTTCATTGACGTGGCACCCACTCAGCACGCACAGGACAGAGCATACAATGGTCTTTCTTACAATGACACTAGTCGTGCTGGGAAGCAGAATTACAGGTTTGTAACAATATATTAAAATGCGATATTTTTTTGGCGATTAATAACTGATTAATACAGAAATACCAGAAAACCTGGCAATATCTTCAGGCCAATTAAGACTGAAGTTTGACAAGAAACTAGAATTATATACAAAATACAGAATCACATACAAAATTTCGTAGATATAAACCATTGCATTTTTAAATTATTCGCATTTACATGTTTACAAAACTATAGATTGTCAGAAAGACAAAACATTCACATATTTGGTTCAGAATTTGAAACATGTTTACACTTCAGGTGTTAAATCTGAGCACCAAATTCTATTCACTTCGCTTTCTTCATTTTGTAATTATTGTGCTAACTTAGATTTGGACAATCGGACTTCTTCTAAATGGATTTTCTTCAAAATTCGATAAAAAATCAACAAATTTGACGTAGAAATTTTATACCAGATTTCATACCTCTAGCTTAAAGCGTTTTTGAGTTGGGTTCGTATTCAAAAAAGTAAAAAATGCACAGAAAAAAAAGCTGAAAGAACATTAATTTGGTCCGTGAAGGGAGAATGTAAGAATGTAATGAATTAACATAAAAGAATAAAAAGAATAAAAAAAATCAAAACATCAATTCATTGACTTTTGCTATTTATTCGGGCTTGTTCGGGAATTTTTATTTTGTTTCTTAAATTTGTTCTTAATAGTTTTCTTTACACATTACAGAGTTAACGTGCACACAGAAAATACATTTAAAAGCGCTGATGTAAGAGAAAAAAAAAAAAAAAACTGTATGGTAATAAAAGTAACATTACTGAAAAAGTAATTTTGAGAATTTTGAAAAGGTGTAAAAGGGGCTTAGGCTCAATAATACACTTTGAACTGTTTGAGAAAAGACGTTAGAACTTCTATTCATTTATAATAAAAAATTTAGTCAAAATTTTGAAAAATCATTTCTTAGCGAGCATCTATTACTTTTGCAGAAATATCTACCAAATTGTTTTCTTCTAAATCCATTATTTAAATTCTAAAAGTGGCTTATGCTCAATAATATACTTTGAAGTGTTTGAAAAAAGACGTTAGAACTTCTATTGATTTATTTTTAAAAAATTTAGTCAAAAATTTTAAAAATCCTTTCTTAGCGAGCACTTATTACCTTTGCAGAAACATCTACCAATTTTTTTTACTTCTAAATCCATTGTTTCGACCTGTAAAGCGCATTCCACAAATTTAATCACACATATCGTATTTTAAAGGTAGCATGCCAATCTATACAGACATATGTTAAAAATATACATAAAATTTGAAATGGCAGTTGTTTGAAAAACTACAATGAAATGTGAGATGGTTCGAAGAAAACAAAGGAATATTTTTGATTCTTACACATTATTTTTTTTAATTCTTAACGCTATATTTATTTATTTATTAATTTTTATAATTACAAAATTCCGTCTTCACAAACATGAAACAAATCAAGATAAATATTTTGATTTGTTTCATGTTTGTGAAGACGAAATTTTGTCATCTATTTATCTCTTATTTCTGAGTTCTAGAATTTTGAGATTTTTTTATAATTGCGTGTTCTAGATGGCACAACACTATTTTAATTTTTTTCAGAGATTAGTCATAAGATTTATTTTGCTCACTTTTTATTCAATACTACTGATGTCAGATAATAGTGAATTAGAAAAAAAAATCCCGAAATTTCGTACTGTTAATAAAGAATTAGGAATTAAAGAATAATCAGTAAGGTATAATTAAAATAAAAATAATTCTACTTTACATCACATTCAACAACTTGTGTGCTGTAAAAACTGCTTTTATTAAATTTATTATTTATTCCTTTAGTATTAACATTTAATTTTGTTATCCACTATATTGAATCCATAGTATTCATTACATGTAATAATTTTTTTTAAAAAAGCAAATCATTCAGGAATATAAGCGCACGGATATTTCTCTTTAAAAACCAAAGAAAACACACGGTTCTATTCGTGGCTTGTTAATCAGCAAAAGCCATTCCGCAATTAAAATAACGTTTTAAAAAATTATTTGATAATTGTAATGTTTGGCAAATAATTGCCGAAGAAACAAGATTATTTTAAACCAAACAATTATTTAGTCATTAAATAGTTAAGAAAATGCTCAAACATTTTCCATCCTTTTTTCACTTTTTTTAACGTTAAAAAATCCGCTGAATTCCATTAAAATCAACATTACAGTTGTCAAGCCAGATTCTCCTCCCATTTTCCCCATGCATGTCACTAATGGAAGCCTAACACACCATTTACTTTCGGAAAAATAATGTCCAAAATGTTTAGAGTCCAAGTTAAAGATAGCTAACAGTTGTAATAGTTACGTGCAGATCCTTTCAAGCGCAACGTTGCTTTTCTCTAATGCTTGCAAAACAGTGTGAAAAAAATTGATAGAAAAAATGGCGTAGTTGAAGCAATATAAACGTTATTGCTGTAATAACATAGCGTCATTCAGTTAAGTGGGCCGCTAAATGGTATTTACGTTTTTGGGACTGTTCTGGGAAATAGTTGTCAGTGAAGAAAATCTGCGGAACAAAAAAAAGAAATGATAAAAATAAAGTAAAACATCCGAAATGCTTCGTTTAACATTGTTGGGTATTGAAAAAAAAATGAAACTCTGATTCAAACCAAAGGTATAGACGGTTTTCTGCTATCTGGGCAACAGCTAAATGGTGTGTAAAATGAAAAGCAAATATTTTTTTTTGTTATTTTCTAAAGAAAATAAATAAATAAATAAAAATACATATTAAATATATCATTTTGTAGGTATGTAAATTATTTTCTGTCGTTTTGGATTTTTGTTGTAATGCAAACCAACAAGGATATTTTTAGTCCAAAATTTATCATGATTTTTTTTTTTTTTTTTTTTTTTTTGCAGTGTAAACCAACAAAGACGGATTTAGATTAAAATTTATCACGATCATTTTTTGTTTGTAATGTAAACCAAAAAAGGTCGATTTTGTCTAAAATTTATCACGATCATTTTTTTTTTTGTAATGTATACCAATAAACGTCGATTTAGACCAACATTTATCATGACCAATTTTTTTTTTGTAATGTAAACCAACAAAGTCGGATTTAGTCCAAAATTTATCACGATTTGATTGATGATGATTTTGATATAAATATATTTTTGGACTTTTGTTCGTTTGTATGCATAAAGATAGGCTGAGGAACACATAGCCTAACCAATTGACAGACTAGATCCAAAAATTAACACAGATTTATAATTTTGATGAAAAAGTCATATTTTTAAGCAGTTGCTTTCATACAGCAAAGATAGATAAACAAACAGCAAACCTTTGACAAATTTTGTCCAAAATGTAATACAGATCTATAATTTTGTTAAAAAAATCATATTTTTAAATTTTTGTATTAAAAAAGGCAAAAAGATTGCATAGTTGGCGGATTTTGTCCAAAATTTAATACAGATCTAAATTTTGATCAAAAAGTCATATTTTTAGGTTGTTGTATTCAAATAGACAGCGGTTGTTCAAATATTGGCTGATTCTGTCCAAAATTTGTTACAGATCTATAATCTTTGGGGGAAAGTCATATTTTTAGGATGTCGTATTCAAATAGACAGCGGTTGTTCAAATGTTGGCGGATTCTGCTCAAAATTTGATACAAATTTATAATTTTAGTGAAAAAGTCATATTTTTAAGATGTGTTCAAATAGACAGCGGTTGTTCAAATCTGCGGATTCTGTTCACAATTTGATACAAATCTATAATTTTTGTAAAAATAAAAACCCCATATTGTTTAGTTATTGCGTTCATATACGCAGTGAAAATCATATGGATAGATTAGCCACCTTTGGCGACCAGCCGGTTCGACAATCTTATTCAAGTTCTTATCAAGAGCTTATTCAAAATTTCAAGTTACATACAAATATTTTATGAGTTTTCAATTGCTTCTTCCTCAAAATATTTTAAGCTTCAAATTTTGATAGTCATATAATTCACTCATGCTTTTAAAACGACCTTAAGCCATAATGTACTGTCTTTCTCTCTAATTTTCAATCCGCGCCCGTAAAATTAAAATGGCAATGCGATCAGTATAAAAACCATTTTTTACTGAAACCACGAATTTAAAAAAAAATATGAGTACTGAAAAGAGAATAGTTCAGTATTTAAGTCATACGTGCACTACAGATTAATTCTCATAATTTATGTATTATCTTAAGAATTATTCTACAAAGATTCATCATAAAATTCAGTTT